>JAQGAS010001114.1:0-25498 GCA_034686365.1 Pachymerium ferrugineum | reverse complement strand
GGAAGTATGAAAACGAAGTCTTACAAAAAGAACAAAAGAAATCTATTGTCTGTGCTTAGCGTATTATATATATAGATGATTGACAAATTGTGAAAAATAAACAATTTGTTGAAACTACATGACGTACACAAATATCCTTAAACAAAAGTTTTACTTCTGATATCATATTGTTGCATGTATATTACAAGAGTGTAATCTGGTCTTATACTACTTTTAAGATGTGGTTTAACATTTTTTGGCATTTTAGAATTTGGTTTTACGCGACCACAGGTGTAAATGAAAATTTTACATCTCTAACTTTATAAATGTAAATAGCAGTTTGTATAACACTTCTATGACGTTTATACCAACAATCAGTCGTAAATGTAGGCAAAAAGACAAAGACTTATGCAAACAAAAGGGTTGCGCAAGCTCTTATTACGAAATATTTTAGATATGTAAATGTAGTTCAAATATCTAAATATCAACTTTCATTCTTTACAATGTGCCCCTTACACTATAAAATTTATAACTTTCTAATAAGAGTTTGTATTATGTTATGAACTGATTTGTGAGATGATAAATACAACCAATGGTTACCCACTTATATAAATCTTTAATTGAAATTCTATTCTACAAATATCTTTCCCATTGGAATAAAGTTTATTAACAGTTAATCTAACAAAACTTAAAATAGTGTTTTACATGCGATGTGGCAACACTTCTTCGGTAAACAGCATACTTTATGAAAGCAGCGGCATTGTTTGTAATGCAAGTTATCTCTTCCATTATGATATGAACTAACAAAAAATACATCTAAAAAAAAAAGAAAAAACGTTGCCAACCAAATTGAAGAATGCCTTTTCCCCTCCCACTTCTTTTAGTCCATAAAAAGAAAAAACAAAAAGCGAAACACTTCAAACCTACAGACCAGACATTTACATTTCCTGCATTTACTATCTCAAGTGCTACAAATTTTATAATGGAAAAAAAAAATTCAATTTGAACCATCTAGTAGTATTTTTACCAAACACTGAACCTTAACACGGTTATTATTTTCTCCCCTCTTGTGAAGGTTAAACCTTTTTGTAATTATTCATACAAATGAGTGGTGTTTAGTGTAAACAAAAGGACATGTCACGAATTTATTAAAAGGAAAAAAAATGCCTGGTGTGTAATATGTGTTGATGGAAATTGAAGCATAATTTCCAGATGAGTGGAGTGGAACAAAAGCAGTTTTTTTTCCCTTCATTTCCTCCCCCGAGTTGAAATTCCAATCTGACATGGTAGGCAAACAAATTATTCCCTCCCCACGCCCCTTAGTCGCCACCACAGGGTGAAAAAGGTGAAAACTTTCACCTATCTATTTCAAAGTGAGAGATACGGCTTGAATTCCCGCCCTCAAAACCACTCGATAAGGGAGGTGTGAAACAGAGTTCAATTGAGTGAAGAATTGATCCAGGTGTTTCTTCTCTGCTCATCCACTATTTAAAATTTACTCAAAATTTCAACACCCTGACATGTTTTACTACCTTTACAACTTCGCCCCCTTGTTGTAAATTGAGATTCATGCATTCCTTGTAAAATTGAAATATTTTATATCTGTAGATTAAATCGTGAACCGTCCAAATTTTTTTTTTTTTTATCTGGGGAAAAAATTTGTCCTTGTTCAGTATGACGAAATTGAGAATAATGATATTAAAAGTAGAGAGATAAATTTGCTAGTTTGTGACACTTTTTGGATTTATTTTATATTTTTCCCAGACGGTGATGTAAGACTGAAAATATCACGTGGAGTTGCGCCATTATTAAATATTTATAAATTTTAATTCCTCTATCCCCTAAAAAATCTTTATCTTGTTTTTTTTTAACTTGATATTTTCACATTTAATTGAATCTTTTATATGATCAGAAAGAAACTCAAACATCAAAACTATTTTTTTTTTTATTTATTTATTTTTTTTATCTTAAAATGTGTCTGCACGCGCAAATATCAGTTTTTTTTTTTTTTTTTCATTTTTTCCTTTGAAAAAAAAAGAAGAAACAAACCATTTTCAAATGCACCTTAGCTCCGTCTTCTCCCTGTTTGAAACATTTTTTTTTTATCGCCTCGCCTCATTTCTGTCTCTTGCCCATTTTCCTTATCAGTCTGTCGCCATGACGACACGAGCTCCATTAGGAGCAACGCCGCTGGTTGGCGCTGCCAAGAGACCGACGCGTGATTGACAACGGCAGTTAGAGTTTACGCCGAAGCCCGTGGATTACAACAAATCGAAACCCCTTAAAAAACTCCTTTCCGTTTTTCACAACTTCCCCTCTCTTCCGCCTTTTATCTGCAGTCTAAATCGAAACGATTTTCGAGGCAAATGGAGCGACGAATTCTCAGTCTCCCCCTGCGCTCACCGACGACTTTCGACCGCTGCACAACGGCGGGTCGTCGTAGCTGGAAATTGGGCAGATTTCTCTTTCTAAACCGAACTGCGCGTCCAAATAGCCTGGCGGAATGGGCAAATGGATTTGGAGAACGACACATTCCGCTCTGTTTGCAAGATTTAAAGAGGAATTTACAACGAGCGGTACAAAATGACGCTCGTGTTGCACTTTTTTACTGACGGAAGCGCCGTACATAAAATATCTTTTTCTTTACGACTGAAAAAAAAATCTCAACATATTTGATAAAACATAAAAACAACCTCAAATTTATAATTCATGTTTTTCTTCTTATCAACATTTTTAAAAATTTCCATTTCTCTGATTCGTCGCGCGATGTCGCTCCTTTGTGTAAACATTTTATTTACCAGTCAAGATAATCTTAAGGTTAAGTAGTTGAGGTCAATTCGTGGTTGGATTGTGTTTGTGGGGGTTGATGAGACATGTTAGGTGGGGATTTATCAGTAACTAGGGGAAAACATGCATTTGCACCTTTTAGGAATTTAAAGAATGTTCCAACAAGTTGTGTTTGGTAGTTGTAAATTTTTTTCCCTTGCTCCTTTGTCTGTGTTTTTTTTTTCTTCATTTCTTTCGCAACTGTTCGCCGGGTGTTGGTTGAATTAGTAAATTTGGTGTCACACTTGGAGGAAAGTTTTATTGAAAAGAATGTGAAAATTAGAGATAAGGCGTTTTCCTTGTGTGCATTGATGAAATCATGCTAAACAGCTGGCGAATAAAATTGGAGCATGAAAAACGTCTTCCTAAATCAATAAGCGCCCTGTCAATTAAATTCCAAAAATGGCCCCCGACCAATTTTCGCTGTGGGACGCATGGCAATAATTTTGTTACACTTGTACAGAGCCATGCTGATAACGCTTATTTTTTCCCTTCTCACCTGCCCTTATGCGAACGGGTGGGCCAAAAGTGAAAAAGATAATTTAAAAAAGTAAAAAAAAAAAACAACTTGCAAACCTATAATTGAGATTGTTATAATTGCTGAAGGATTTATTGTATTACGTACCGTTTGTTAAAGACATTTTTTTATAAGATGAAAAATTAAAGAGCCTCATTTTTATAAAGTAGGCTTAGGGTTCATGTTGTGAATAACCTTAAGGAACACATTAACCGCTGTTGGATTAATTAGATTATTAATGTGAGTATTAGTCATTGATAGAGACGAATCTGTTGATTTAATTAGCAATTAAAAGAAGACCTTAATTCTGGTCAAAAGCCACACGTGGATCTTGGGATGAGGTCGTTGTGTCCATAGTGAGTCGAAATTTATGTCCGCTTCCAAATTTGATGTTGGTTGAAAAACAAGTAAGGGTTGTGTACAAGGGCGTGAGAAACCGCAGGGTTTGGCCGTCAAGCCGCCCACGCATGTCGCCAAAAGTCTCCCGTTGTGGAAGGAACGTTGCAAGTCATGTTGGTCACAATTAGCGACCCCCCGAAATGCCACCTTACGTATAAGAAAAGAATTTAATGGTAGAGAAGAGTGCAACACTCAGATCAGTGGGGCTTCTCACGGAGACCACCAAGATTTGAAAGTCATTCAGTTTATATATAGGGAATCATTTACATTTAATGTAGAAATGTTTAATTTTATTCTAACTGTGATATTACAGTTATTAGAATAATGTTCATCAGACCGATAGTTTATAAATTATTTCCTAGTCAAAACATGCCATAGACTATTGTATAATGTTGACAACGTAATAGGGAAAACTCTTGTTATCTGTGACATTTACAACGGAAAATTACTGTATTGTATGATTTAAAATCTTTTTCCTGTTGATGAAATTTTGGATAATCATATTTCTATCTTTTTTGAAACAATTTTTCTGCTTGAAAAAGTCATAGGAAAGTACATCTTTTAATGATAAAATAGTACAGAGGTTGTGGGTAAATAAGGAATTGAATATTTAAACTCAGTGATGTAATCTATGGGTCTAACATCCTCGAAAATATTGTCGATCACTTAAATCTCTGAATTTTAGATTTCGAATCTTTAAATCTCTCAAAATCTCGAAAAAAAATTTTTAAAATCCGATAAATTAAAAAAAAGAAACCAGATTTCTAGAAAAAAATTGCACTTATGAAGATATTAAAACTCATTAGACTTTTTAGCTTGTCAACCTTCTGAAGAGAAGTACTAAGACTAACCACTGACTCCGTTTAAATCAAGGCGCGAAATATTAGGCAGTTAGCGCAGTTATATTGTACAACGTATCTTGTACTTATATGACCATATTTATAGAATGCGCAATAAACAAATTCTCGGTCTAACTGCTGCTCTGCGCATCCTGCATGTCATTGTAATTACTAAAATAAGTTGTATATGTGAGCCTCCAATAAGGAGTTTGTACAACTTGACTTACACCTACATTTAAACCAGTACAGTTAAGCTTATGACGATTTACGGGATGCGCAGAACTGAAGGTGAAACCTAAGATTAGTTTTCTGCGTATCCCGTTGATCGTCATAAGTATATAGGTATAAATGTAGGTGTAAGTCAAGTTGCGCAAACTCCCAATTCTTTATAATGTATGTGGCATAAGAATTTAAGCACATCGTAAACTAACTTTGAATACGCGTATCGTGTAATAAAGTTATATGGACAATATTAAACCGCATTAACACGACAACTTTAGAACTGTATAACTATATAACTGAATATAAACAGAACATTTTGTACTCTTCATAATGAATTTTAGAAATGTTCGAAAGAATTATTAGACTAAAATCTTTTGCTCACTTCAATCACGTCACTTTAAACATTTTAACTTCATTCTCTTTACTTATACAAAAATTATTTAAGATAATTAGTAAGTAACCGTACAGTTATTTCTTCATTCGTATCTTTACGGAAATCTCATAACGTGTCAACTGTTTTATATGGAATGTTTAGTAATAACCAAAATTGAGGACGATGTTCTTGTATGGCATTGAACTGTGATTCCCTTTCGCTAATAATTTGGATAAAAAAATCGAGATTTTTGAAGTGAGACCAATGTGCGTGTTGTTTATTTCATCAGATTAGACACTTATGTTGATTCGCGCCTTCAATTTATTACGCAACAAATGAGTTTCCATGGATACAGAGAGAACCTATGAAATAACTAAGCGGACAAGACTAACAAGCAAACCAAGTGAACTGTCAATAATTTCCTGATTGAAAAGAAGAGCTGTGGAAATATTGACGCCGGTTTACTATCTGATAAAGATCCTATGACCACAATTCAAAGTTTTACCTACAGATGGCAGAGAAAAGATTGAGAGAATAAAATAAAGACATTATTTAGCAAATATGTCACCCTTATAGATGGTGTTGGGGGGAGGGTGAAGGAGTGGTCTACCCTAACCACTCCTCCAGTGCGTATGCAAATGAGTTCTTTTTTGGTAACAGTGGGAGCCCCCTCGCCATGGGCGCCTATTGGCTGGATTGGGACGCCAGCTTCGCGCCTCTGACAATAGGTGGCGCCCGTGCCAGCTGGTGTGGGGAGGCGGGATCACAATGGGTGCCTGGAGAAATTCAATCCCACTTGAATGGAGAGACTCCCTGCGTTTGTCGTGATCCCCCATCTGATAGGCCTCAACCACATCGCTTTGGCGCCGTTGCTGCTTCTTGGAGGACCCTCCCTCCAATCTCATTCTCCATCCCCCTCCATCTCTTCTCTTTAGCCATTATCCTGCTGTCGTATTTTGGGTGGGAGTGTGATTAGAGAAATGAGGTCCAAGGTATTTGTCTTGGGAAAACAAACTGACGACTATAAATCACGTGCTCTAAATTAGTTGCGACAAGTTGAGACACCCCAAAAGAAATTGACTTCAATCGTTGCTCGTTTACAATCATCATGCATGACGTTGCGACTCTTCGAGATGTTTGTTTTTCTTTATTTCAAAAACTATTCGGGTTTAAGTATATTGTGCCATTAAATTGGTGATTATGTTGTTGTCTTCTCTAAAGAGTAAATACTGCAAGGAATTGAAAAAAAAATGAATCTGGCATTTGTTATAACAGCAATTTCAGTTTATAACTTGAAAGAGCTTTTATGTATTAGCATTATTCTGCCGGTTCGCAACGGAGCATATGGAGAGCTGATGTATGATAAACCGCTTTGAATATTTAATAGATTAGGAAACCATTAAAATCAATTACTAAACCTATTGACATTTTTAATATATATATATATCGTTGTAGTCGTGAATTATATTTGTTTGGAGCTCTATTATCGAAGCAAATCTCCTTGTTACGTAATTAGTTTTACGTTATTAGGGAGGTAGTTAACAGTATATATACGTTTCCACTATTGTTAGTTAACGACAGTGCATTGTTAAACCAGTCACCACCTTTATTTGTGTTATCGTTTTACCTTATATTTTATATCGTTATAATATTATAATATTAGACAGGTAACCCACTTTGTTATAGAAAGGTTTTGAAACGGTTTTGATAAGAAATCCACAACCGTTACGCTATTGGTAAGAATAAATTGAAATTTCATTGCTACAATATTCTTTTCTTAGCTAGACTAACCTTAGCGGTAAGGTAGTGCATATCGTTATCTAGCGATTAACCTTACAAGGCCATTTAGATCAACTGTAACGTAATTTGTTAGACACTTGCTGAACTCTTTAGGTAAGGCATTGATTGTTAAAATAAGGGAATTCGTATACCACTGATAGAACCTTTTTAAAATCTCGAACCAAATTACGTATTGGTTTATTTAAATTACATACATAACGAATTGTAATATACACATTATGTTATTTACATAAAATTCTTACCGCAAAAAGAGTAAATTACGTGGAATTTACATCGCATTTGGTAACATCGTGATTATTATAGTACGTGTATCGTTACCGCAACAGTTGTATCACCTATAGCTCCTAAACTTTAATTACAGTCTGCATATCATTAAGTTTTGTAATGATATTCCTTATATTCTAAACCTTATTTACATTTATGATATTTTTAACTATACGTTATATAATCCAAAAATTGTATTATGTAAAAGTGCAAAATGTGAGCAATATGCGGACTCCGTTAAGGTACAAACAAGAGGTTCTGTCTGCAAAGATCTATCTGTGCTGTATATAGACCTCTCTCTACCTCTACAAGAAACATAAAATATTGTTTCATTAACGCGTGGGGACACGCTATATTTCGGTTGTTGAGTGCAATTACAACGGGAATTGCCGCGTCTACATTTGGTTTAATAATTGAAACTGGTTTATTTCAACTGAATAAATCTCTTATGACTATGCCCAATTTCGCAACTGGGAAAAAATTATATGTGATTTCACCTAGCTCTGGAATATCATCAACACCATATCCACATTCATTTATACAGTTGCTTTCCAAAGTTGTAGGTCGCATATTTTCATTGAGTTATTACCAGATTTCCGGAAGCGTGAAATATTGCTGCCCCATCTTTTTCCACACGATTGACTCTTTTTCCGTAGTATTTTTTAATTTGCACCTCTTTTTTTTTCCTTATCTCCTTCATCTTAAAACCATTCTTTGTGAAATTTGCTTATTATTATTTTACCATTGTATCCTATACCATCCTGCAATGATTGTGTTCCTGTTTCCGAAAATACCGGATGTTAAAATACATTCTAATTTTTTAATTCCACCATTTTGTTTCTTCAAAAAAATTTTTTTTTCACCTGTGGCATTCATCACCTGTTGTTTAATCAAAACCCAATAATAAACCCACAAAGATTTAATAATAAATAATCCACCTGTTGCATTACCATGACGTAACCCCGAAGAAAATTAAGGTGACGAAATCGCTGTCTGTTAAATATAAACCTCATCTTGAAATGTACATTGGGTAGCAAACGTAACTGGAATTGCTAGCGGGCATCTATGTTGGAATGCGTAATAACTGCTATTAGTTTTTCAAATACAAACTCATAAATCAAGAATTTATTCCGAGCACATAAATCACCCGTAAGTGACGTCACAAGTGTGCCCGATATGCTAACGAAGGGGACACAGGTGTATCTGAGATTTCAATTTGAAGACATAATTTTACGATGATGATGTAATATCATTTATAGTTTTATAAATAAAAAGTTTTTAAATTTCGGCTTTCTTTTAAGTCCGGTTGCTTTGCTAACACGGATGGATGCGTAATGACCTTTGACCGTTGACCTTGTCCCGCTGAGAGGTCACGGGAATAGTCAGGTAGGGAGAAGAAGACAGGGAAGGGACAAGAATGAGAACCGGCAGCACACACAATTGTGTTTTTAAAAGTTCCCTCTAATGTAACAAATCCGCAGGAAATTCGCTAAACCTAAATTTAGGCTTAGCTATGCGTGAATAAATTTCAGTTTCGAGTTTAAAAATAAATTTTTCATGTTATGTGTAAAATACTGTGGTTTGAAATTGTTTATGATGATTGTCATTGTAATGAGGTTTTTAAAAAGGGGGAGGGCGTGGGGATAGGAGGGGCAAGAGGGCTGGTCGATTGACGGGTCGTGGACTAAACTGTCACAATGGCCGACTCAAATTACAATAGGAAGCAACATTTGCTGGCGGTGGCGCCCCCTCCCGGCCTCTCTCATTAGACGTGATTTAGACGCCAAGAAGACGCGACCTCCCCCCCTAATTAGTGACAGGTGGGGTCGGTAAAGCCGGTCTCGGAATGGACACTGCCCGTCTCCATCATAAACAAGTGCGCGACACTGATGAGCTTTTGCCGAGCTGAATTTTTGAAAATTTTCTTGGGAGAAATTGTTGCCAAGTAACGTAGTCACGTGTTTTTATATCGTGACTATGAGTCGTTTCCGTCGCTGTGATTAGCTAGCCACTTTGTGTCACGTGACGGTGTTTCGTTTTGTTCCTCGTCAGGAAATGAGATTCAATTCAATGATGGAATTGATAGTGAAGGATTGCCTTTTTTATTTAAGAGGGAGGTTTTTAGAATGGAAGAAAATGTGGGGGATTTTTATTTATTTGTTGGTTAAACTCTTCAATTTTGTTGTTTAATAGTTTGAATGTTGCTTGAGGTTAATTAAGTTTGATTTTTCTATATTTAATGCCAATCACTGGCTATTCCATTCATTGCTTATACCCCCGTTCCCTAAATGAACCCGTTCCTGTCAGTCAAACAGCTTAACTCCGCCCGTGCGCGTGCTTAGTGGTCACCCGAACAAAGCCCCATCGGCATGAGCGCACGCAAGATGGGTGGAGTTAAAGAGAATGACAGATGAATCAACCCACCAATAACGAACCGTTTCACAAATCAACCCATTTGAAAATCCTCCATTTGAAAAGCAACGTCCCTTCCTATTGGCCTAGCCTAATTCGTTGCTCGGAGCGTCGTTTTTCCGCCACTACGGGGCGTAGCGGCACGCGCCACGCCACTGCGCACGCTTGAGCGCATCCACAACAAACCGTCAAGTGGTGCGCGCGCTGGCGGCTTCTCGCAGCTCGGGATACTCGCTCCGGCCACAGGCTTAGGCTTAACCCAACTAAACGTTACTCATACAATGAGTTAAATATCAACAAGAGAGATATTCTACATTGGTTTCAGCCGGGGTTTCGGTGGCGCCAACCCCCGCCATCACCCTGGCTCGACCGGCCTATAGTCCTCGTTTGTTTTCCTCGTGCAGAATCGTCGGTCGTGACACCACGGAGTTTTCAGTCTACTCGGACGCCAGGCCGATGGAGGTGAATGGGGAGCAGACGCATGCGGCTGCAGCGGCCGCACATCGATGGTACGACAGTCCTCGCGTCGGTTCGGCTTTGGACGGCAGCGGGAATCTACTCCCGCCGGACGAAGTGGACGTTTTTTTCCATTCTCTCGATGGCAACGGCAATCCTGTCAATCCCGCTGCTGCCAGGTATTACCCGAGTCAGGCCATGGCTCAGGCCGTTCATAACGCCTACAGACCAACTCACGGTACGTAACAAACAAAATATTCTTATGATCAAAGCAGGTGGTTTTTTTATTTTGTTTAAATTAATTTAAGGGTGAGAACTAAATTTAGCTTATCAAATTATATATTCAGTTTTTTGTTTTCTAAGGCTTATTAAGTTTTATGATAATTCCTAGTTGTCAACAAGTTGTAAAATGCAAAAGGAAAAAAAGCTATGTTTGATAGGTGCATATTAATGATGTCGTGTTTAAGGCTCATATCGTACACTTGGCTTGCCACGTTAATCCCCGTCGTGTTTGAGCACTCTGCAAGCTCGGATGATTCTTCTGGCGACAAGTTATTGTGGTTATGGATAAAGACAACGAGTTTTCAACTGCCCCCCAAGACTTTCCCCATTATTTACCTTGCGGCTTGCGCTTTGAGGTCTACCGTAAACAACGGAAAACACTCGTAAAAAGTTCAACACTAACATTTACAGTAAGAAAAATTGCTGCAAATGTTTATTCCATTTTTCACCTATATTTTGTTTGTGTTGCGTATACACCTAAGAATTGTAACCAATTGATTTTCAACAGAGAGACACAACCCCAGTCATAAGCAAGCGATCAATTTGAACGTTAAAAATGAGTGACAGATCCGAGACCGACACACACACACACGCAGTTCCCCCTACCAGTCAACCACCCCCGCGTTGCGAGTCTAATTCCTGAGAAGTCATTTGGACTGACGCCAAAACGCTACTGATCAAAAAATTGGTTGGCGGCTTGTTGGCTAGGGGATTCCCTCGTTTCCAATATAACATTAAATCAACCAACACTTTAATAAAAACATGAAAGGTCAAAAACTTACTTTCGCTTATCATTATTCCACCCATCACTTTTCCTTTTCTTTTACACCAAAAAAAAAAAGGAAAAAAATTCCAAAACTTTTTTTTCCTTAAGAAACCAGAACCTAGATGAGCTAATGAAGTTAAGGGGTTAAATTGAATTTGGTTTTCGGTTAAGAGGTTTGATGAGTAAATTAGGCCTGAAAATTTGAGATCCTGCGTTTTGTCTTGGGTGCGTGTCGGTTGCACAGTCGTTAAGTTGAAGCGCTGCAAACAAAAGCCTGTCACTCGAATTGACACACGGACCTCCCATTCGACGCCGATTTGCACCTGATAAACGGGAATTGGACTTCTGTTTAGGCAGTTGTTACGCTCAAATTTCCTATACACGAAAAAATAAATAATGAATAAAAAAAAATTAGGGTTCTTAAGAAATAAATTTGTTATACAAAGTGTTGAAGCTCGTTATCAGGTTCAGGTCACGAAGTATATTACAAAAAAAAAGAAGGTAAATATTAATCTCTAGGTTGGGACTACCTACTGCGATGATGTCGTAAGGCTAGTCATTATAAATGGGTTTTAAGAGCAATTTAAATTTATCTGAGGCAAGTTGTAAACAGTCGTAAAATAAAATTATACTCGTTTTGTTTTTTGTTTTTCATTTACCATTTATTATTTTTTTGTTATTTTATTTTCACTTGTTCGTAATTTAATTAAGAAAGAGAAAAGGTATAATTATGCAAACAAGTTATCGATGAAAATATCAAACGAAAAGATAACAGAGGAAAAAATTGTCACGCCATTTTGTAGAAAGTAATTCTTAAGGCTTAGAATTGATAATTTCAGTTGAGATATTTTTTCCCAGTTTCTGTATTTTTCGTTACAACTTGTTCTTGTGAATGGAAAGGCCATTATTTTCATTCTGGCTTGTGTTCAATTAAGATTCAATCGACTGAGGTGAGGCTTAACTCAATTGTGGTCGCCATATTCCCTCGGGGAATCCGATTAGACGCACTTGCCTCCCCCCACCCCCCCACCACCACCCCCAAGTGTGAATCAATAGGCTTAAAGTGAAAATAAGCGAAGAAAACTTGTTGCAATCAAAGATTTGAATATTTAGTTTTTATAACATTCCAGAAGACCAGTTATGACTAACTGACATAAAAAAGACTATAGAATTTGTTTAGATTTCGAATCCTTAAAATCGCAGTGATAAAAGATTGCTATTAATAATTAGTGATAAGGCAATAGCTATCTCTTTGTTATAGCCGCTTTAGGGTGTGCAGTCTTATATGTCTACAGAATTAGTTGTAACTACTGACAATAAGGGTGTTCAAAGACACTTGCAACTCGAGTAGCACGAAGGTATTGCAGTATATTTTCCTATAGGTTAGATTATGGAAGAATTTATGTAAACTCTTTCCATGAAAATATTTAGTAATGTATAAGCTCTCCGGTTTTATTAGGTTACTGAATTAAAGAAAAAGTTCTCACCGGAAATAGTATATGAATAAAGAGGAAGAGAGACCACCTGCGGGAGTGTACAGATTGTTAAGTTGTATTTTTTTTCCTTTTTTTTATCTGGGGGATATTTTCCCTTTCTTAGGTCGTATGGGTTCAAGCCAGGTGTGCAGGCCGCATTTCCACACGCCGTTACACCCATGGATCGGAGACACAAGCAAACCCGTAGTCCCACACCCGGCACATGGGTCAGCCTGGTGCTCCCCGTTCAGCAGTAAAACATCTCATCATGGCAGTCCAACGGCACCTCTATCCGTACACCCGGCGAACAGCATGGCAACGTCGGGTATCTCGCACTCTAGTCCGCACCTGTTCAGTTTCCCACCGACACCGCCGAAAGACGCAACGCCGGACTCTGTGAACGCGTCTTCGGCATCGCTAATGGATTACCATGCATCAGACATGGACAAGAATGGCAGCATGCTGACGGCTCTGAGCATGTCGAACTGTGCGTCGAGCAAGCCTCGCGAAGGTAGTTCGCTATTTCATCAGTCCTCCCCCCATCACCCTATGTCCGCGTACTCGGCCGCGGCGGCCTATATGGGCCCCGGAGGCCCATCGATGGGTGGCGTGGGTGGATCCGAGTTGTCCGGCTCGGCTTACTCCTTTCATGCCGCCAGTAGTGTGTTTAGTGCAAAGACATTGCAGAATAGAGCGAGGACCAAAAGCCGGTCAAGCTCCGGTAAGGCTCCCGATAATGGAGTTTTTTATATTGATTAACACGTTTAATTAATTAACCTCTGTGTTCTTCACTCAACGATTTTTTAACACGTCTTTTCACTTTTTAACAAAATATTGGAAGTTCTATCTCTCGCACTTAACTCGCACCAAGCGCACTTTAGCGGCTTTTTTTCTTTATTTATTCAATTTTTTTTAAAATTTCTTCTTTGGGTGAATTTTTAGATACGCGAATATTTTATATTTTTTCATTCCCATGACCTTATGTCGTAGAATAAAGTCGGTATATTCCCACGCCGCCTTGAAGATGAGTATCCCTGATAAATCGTCAAGTTGTTGCTGTATCGTTACTGCCCCTTTCCGGGGCGGAAGTTGCTCCGTGGCCCGCGACCGGTCGGCGTTTGTCATTTGTTTGTTTGTAGGCCGTGGTTTTGTGATGGGTCTTTTGTTTTGGCGCGACACGTATCCTTGCAGCCCCTGCAATTTGTATGCAAACGATCGCCACGCCCCCTCACGGAACACGAGCCACGTTTATTAGTATGCCCGGAAGGCAGAATGACTTCACCTCGTTAATACGAATTTTTATCATTGCGAATTGGTTTGGGGCCGATTTTATTGGGTTTAAGTTTAGGCTTTTGTTTCTTTTTTTTTTTTTAAAGTTCCCCCCCTAGCTTCCTTCCCCTTCATTTTTTTTTTTTTTTTTTGAATCTGGGGAACGCGGGATTCCATTCTGGTGTAATGAGTGGTGATCATTTTATTTTATTTGCTTGGGGGGTCGTTTCGCTTTTTTTCCTGCTGTTGCACACTTTTCTAACTTTTTTAATACCTTAATGTAACTGAATTGTTTCAATTTACGCTTGAAAAGTTTGAAAAGATTTTCATTTTCTAATTTTTTTAATTCTCATTTTTTTCTCATTAACGTTTTAATTCGAGATTAATACGGTAACTTTTATTGTGCCTATTATGTGAAATTATTTTTATTTATCATTTTGAAAATCTTGTCATTTAAAAATTGTTACACGACTTGTTCGATGTAATAATTTCTAAATGATGCGGCACAATATATTGTTGATTATTTGTTGTTGGTGGCGCCCTCAAGTGGCTGCTCTTGTCCTTGCAGAGGGGCGTGAGTGTGTCAACTGCGGCGCCACGTCGACGCCCCTTTGGCGCCGGGACGGGACCGGACACTACCTGTGCAATGCATGTGGACTCTACCACAAGATGAATGGACAAAATAGACCCCTCATCAAACCAAAACGAAGACTGGTGAGTGACAACGGACATGTCTTTTCTTCTTCTTGTATATCTTGTTTGTACGCGTTGTTTTCCTCCTATTTCAATGACTGGTCACTTTTGTCGTATATCTTTTGTGCGACAATGGTAAACCATCCAAAGACCCCTTTACTTCAATCAGATAAAAATCATTCGTCCAAATCGTTGGCAAGAACCCTAAGAACTATCAAAAGCCTTCTTTACAAAGGCCAGCAATGCCTCTTACACTGTGTAATTTACAATGTTATCCAGTATTAGAAAACCGTTATCTCTAAAAATCCTTTGACAAATTCTTACCTAGAACTTCACATCGTGTGATGTAAATTTACCAATAGATTCCTTAGCCAAACTTTCTCTACTGGTTATCAAAATCCACATTTTCGTTCGTCAACAATGTAAGATTATTTATGCAAACTCATGTAATTAAGTAATTTTAGAAAGGTTGCGCTTGCCCTTTAAACAAAAAACCTAAAACAACAACTAAAGCCCTCTAAAGTAATTGAAGTGTGGTCTTTTAAATCCACTTAAAAAGTTCAAAAAATATGCAACTAGCTTCAAGAGATTGACATTTATAACGAATAATTTTCGGATTTGAGAAATGCTGTAGGCTGAAACTTCATTAAGAAAACTATAAAAAAAATTAACTTATTTTTTTTAGGTCTTTTCCCGCTTTTATAAAATTAATCCAATTTCAAAAGCGTAATAAAAAAATGCAACTTTTGAATTTTTAATCCGTTAGAAAAAATTTTTGAATTATTTTAAGGAGGTCGTTCTCCTAGGGTTGCTGATAAGAAATCTTAGTATTGATGATGTAAACCGGAAATGGGTGAGCGCACACTTCCGGTTCGTCCCTGAACCCACTACTACGTCTTAGAAATTTAAATAAAAATGTTTAGTGGTTAAGGACACGTTTGTCCTCCCCCAAACGTTTTCTCCCAATCTCTTCCCACCACCCCTTTAATTACCAACCTGAAAACAAAGAAACTTTGCTACTCACTTGGCATGTGAGGCCGCCATTCGTCATTTTGCCCCCGGGTTTAATGAGCCGCATTTCGCTTTGTTCTCTCTATTTTTTGGACTAAAATGAAAACAGATGAGACCTAAGTGCAATTAGATGTGTAACAGGCCGCACACAAAAGATACTATTTTAAAGAGTCGTGTAATGAAAAATTGGAAAATATAAATTTAAATCAGTGACGCAATCATCCGATAGTCGACGATAAAGATCCTAATTTACACTAAAAACAAGTCATTTTTCCAGCCCCTCCCTTGTACGCATGTGCACAACATGTAATTTTAGTAAACATAAAAATCAGTGGTCGAAATTATTTCTAATTTAATAATTAAACGTAATTGGTAAGAAACAAGGCTAATCATGGTAAAGGTGTTAAAGGGGTTTAAGGGTGAGTTTTACTATATGACGCAAATGTGTTTTGTTTTCTATTTAATGGCCGTGTGCACACACTAATACCTCACAAGAAACATTAAAAAAAAGATGGAGGTTGCAGTTCGATGTTTATGGGTAAACGCCAGAAAGAAATTGAGATAAGGCATGTTGTATATCATAGTGAGAAATAAATTAAAAGCAAAAGCCTATAATTTGCCAACTCCCACGAGATTATTGATTGACTGAAATGTTTTCATGATGTAACAGTTTGTTTTTACTTCAATTATAAATTGCTAGGAATTAATCAGTAGTTGTAAGTCGAATTGTAGTCAAAATTAAAAACCAGAAGCAATTTTCGTTTTTTATTATTTTTAATTTATGGATTTTGATTTGGTTTTTAATTTTTTTGGTGGGTCCATGTTGAACCTCGCTATAATGAACCGATTTGTTCTTTGCGGGTGAGGTGCGTGTTGATTTGTTGTGTCAAGGTGGAGGTAGTTGCGTTCGTAACGCGATCTTCAAATCGATAATAACACTGAACAATAGTTGCCTATTGGGATGTTCGTGACGTGACGTGAAATTACAATAGAAAGTTTAATTTTAGGTTGTTGTAATTAGTAAGCAATTGTCTTGGAATTGGTGGAAAATGGTTGAATTTATGCCTGATATGTTTGCCCACTGGAGCGTGTAGTTGTTTTATTGGATAATTAGAGTTGAAATACAGTTAACCCGTTGTGATAAGACAAAAATCATTTATTACCAAGTATTACCCACTTAAGTTGGGGTTATAAAATCTTGCTTGTAATTTTATTAAGTCCAATGGCAGAAAAATTTCAAGTGATTCGTACAGTCTTTTTTCCTCTATATATCAGTTGAGGAATATTAAAACTATCAAATTTCAAAGAAACGGAAACTGTAACAGACGGTGTATTCAAAACTTTAATAGAACTGAATCAACACAATGATCGGTTACAATGTACGTTGGTTGCTATTTGTTGAAAGTCAGCTGACTAAAAGTGTTTTTAGCATAAATTCAGATTCATTATTCACCGAACCAAGAATAACGCTTTAGAGTAATTCATTTCATCTTTTCATACGCGCAAATTTTTAGTTGCGTACCCTAAAAAATTAAGTTCGTACAAGTATAAGGAGAAAATTAGACCCCTTAGTACGTCTTTATATTTTTATAATGAATTGGGCTCGACGTAACTTTTATTCACCGTCTAGAAATTTGATCATTTTCAAATTTTCCTGGTAAATATAAGTAAATCTGATTTCAATTTTACAGTGGTTAGTAAACTTTAATACGAGACCAAGAATTTAACCCCACCGCCACTAAATACGAGACAGCAGTATATGAAAATACTTACTGAAAACACAACATTATTTTAAAAGTTTGGTATCAATAGTGTTAAGTCATTTCAATTTACAAATGTCATAATATTTTTGTAATCATGTGACATGACGAGACTGAATTTTAGATTTAAAATAAGATTTAATGACCATCTCAAAAACAATTTAAACATTATTAAACATAAATATTAAACACAACAAATAACCACATAGTTGAAAATAATATTTTTAGAATAAAGAGTTAGTTTAGCAACCCTCATTTTAAGCATCCCACTTTGAATAAAGAGGGCTACACTGCACCATCTATAGGCAACTCAAATTTCAAAGCAAACGAAAGAGTCTTGAAAGACAAAAACGAGTTACTAAAATTACCAACCCTAATCAGAAATTAACCTCTATAGAATTTCATCAGCCTCGTTATAACCTGGTGAAACACTGCATTACGCGGTCGATTTTGCTGTATAATTTAATTAATTTATAATGCAGCGCATTACGTAGTAAATCAAATAAACCGTCCGTCCGTTTGTGAAAAACAAATTTACTTAGCCTTTGACAGCAAAAGAACACATAATCTCCTTACAAGACGACCTTAACACAACATTCTGTCTTCTATTTCTATTTACAGAAGTAATCTTAGTTGGGGTAAGGGACATGAAGGGACACAAGGATTATACCTGTCCCCCTCATCTTCTTACCTAGGGATAAGAGACAGCAGCACGCCCCCAAGTGTCTGTCCTTGAAAGCATTCAAAGTAGTCCCATAAAGGGCTCGGTTTTACGATACGATCTATGAGTAGACCCCACTTTTGTATCGGGCCAATCAGATGGGAGGTATGGGACGCTGCAATGGTCATGGAACTGCCTAGACAACTCCGCCTTTGCTATTGTTGCGCTCCCTCCCAAAGAAACCACCAAGTGGAAGATGTGTGCTCACTCTTATATATTGAGTTGTCGTACGGGGCAAAAGCAGCATCATGTGTTGTCATTGTATCGTGCCGTTTTTGAAACGATTCTCTCTACAGGCGGTAGAGAGCGCTATCAAATTATCCCAGCAGGGGTTAAACACGGGGTTTTACCTGCGCTTAGTTTAAGATCGTTGAATATGAAACGTGATGAAATTTGTCCGAGGGTGGGGATTACAAATTCGTCCATGGGGGTTTTTCTCAGCGCCCCCTAGTTTTCAAAACTCTCCCTTTTACACCCCGTTGCTTACTGTGAATTTCTATGTAACAATTTTCAATTGAGGGAAACCGGGATTCCAAAGAGAGGGGTCTGGAAATAGGATTTTTTTCTTTTTTTTAATTTCCCCCTCAAAAGGGGTTGTATCTAGTTTCCAAGGACATCTTCTTTGGATGTTAACAAAAGGGGTTTGAAATTAGGTGAAAGTTTGTAACCTGGTTTCAATTAAGTCTATGTTGGGAAAATCAGATAATTTTGAAATTTTTTGGTTTTTGTTTTTTTTTAAGTTGTGGGTTTTATCTGGTTTGTAATGTTGCCCAACTTGTTTTACATTAGAACACATTGCAATCGGACAGGTAATTTGTACTTAGTTAAGGTCAGTGTTTGAGGATTTATGGTGTGACAACTCAATCGTCGACGCTCTAATGTGGAACAGTGTAAAACTAATGGGTAAATAAATAACGGTATTAACACTGTAAAAATGAAATTATTTTCATGTTTTTGTAGTTAAGGAATTTTTTTTTATTTTTTAAGTTGATATCAGGTTTCCGCGTAACACTGGTGAAAAGTAACAAAATACAACACGTTCTTTTGTAACAATTCGTAAATGGTGGGTCCAAGATGGCGGTGAGTGTCGGTGGCGCCAACCCCGTCTGCCGATCGTCGTGCGATAGTTCCGCCGGAGTGATTCGGGCCCTATTTTGGTCGCTTAAGCGGAGACCCGCACTCCTCACCCCCTCTTTTAATGAAGTTTTCCACCACTAGGGGAGGTGTAGAAACGCTTTCGCCACCCCCGAAACTTTAAGACAAAATACCCTATTGACTAAAACTTCTTAACCCTTTCGGACGTATAAGATTAATGACCGCTGGAGTCCACTTGCAGTTTTTTCCTTCATAAGAAAATTTTTTGTTGTGAGTGGAATTTTTTTTTTTTCTAAAATTTTATTTTCGTGGTAAAAATTATTTTTTATGCCCTAAAGTTAAGAGTTCAAGTGAGCAATGTTGTTGCATAAGGATAGTGTTGCTTAGTGACATTACGCTTTTTTGTACCTTTATATAAAATATTGAAGACGTAAAAGAGGAGAAATTCTTAACTTTTATCCACGTTTAAATAAATGATGAGTTATGTGTGTGTTGGGTATTTTTTATCTCTTCATCGCCTTTTTGTCAATACGATTCGATCCAGTCATTTGTTAGGACATTGTAGCGTGTTGACTCCCGCTGAGTTTGCTTTTATTCCACTTTTCAGTGTTGAGTGACTTTTACCTCCCAGCTAAAAAAAAAAAAAAAAAAGTACATATAAAAAATATGAAAAGCTGGAAAAATAAAGTTGCGCGCACACGATAATGTCAATTATTCAACTTTTACTTTTTTATCTCAAATTTTTAAAACATCGATTGATTTTATTTATTTTTAATAATTTACAGTCTGCCGCTAGGCGAGCAGGGACGAGTTGCGCAAACTGCAAAACGACCACAACAACGTTATGGAGAAGAAACCAAAATGGCGAACCTGTTTGCAACGCGTGTGGCCTCTATTACAAACTGCACAATGTAAGTTTACATTTATTTTTTATAAACTCATATATAATAGACAGACTACAAATAGACCATTTACAAATCGAAAATTGGTTAATAAATAAATCCTACATATCAAACCCGTTATTGAATAATTCTCCAACGGGATATTTAATTTCTCCACGCCTTTTAAAGATTAGAAATTGTCTTTTATTGTTTATCAATCATCCAACTTCCGTTTCTAACCGGAAATGAGGATTCCATCGAGTGATAAAGATGGGGCGCCCGATGGACGAGTCATCTTCAATGTCCCACAGGAAAGGTCAAACTTTTATAAGTTTAATATTATAATGAGAACATATGAAATGTGCCATATGACGTAACAATAATCATAACGGGGAAAAAAGGAAAATAGTAATTCCCCCACCTCGCCATTGCACTAGCAGAACTCTTATCTGATTTAAAAAGGAGTGGAAAATGCGAGACGCGCAGCTGCGAGTCCCATTAGGCCCTGTGGGGTTTTGTTGCCGGGCAACGAGGCGCACGTCCAAGTCCATTGTATCCACCCGCGCCGTCTTCTCATTGGCTGCAAACAAACGCTGCACCAGATCAATGAGAGCTGCGCCGACAATGATTGACACGCACAAAGAACTCGACCACGGCGGAACTCTATTGGTCGCCACGCAACAAGAGAAGGAAAGTGGGTAGTGGGGAGCAAGAGGCGGGAACGTTTGTGACGTCATATGGGTCGTAGTCAATTGAATTTTTTTTTTGAAAGAAAAAAATGGCGCAGCTGCATCTGGGGAAAATTAGCCGGAGCTGTCTTTTTTTCACACCACGTCAAAAATTTTGGTGCTAAACTGATTAAAATCTTGAAACCACAGGCAAAGTGATGGTGGAGGGAGTAGATGGAACGCGTGCGCCGTCCACGCGCCGCCTAATTTTGTGTGGCTGCAATTCATCACTTGTGCATTCCAGCGGGAATTTTTTCTTCTTTGTCTGATGTTTATCATAGATGTTCATTTTTTTTTCTCCTTTGCAATTTCAATTCCGGATATTCTTGTGTAATGTTTAACTCGTGTTTTCAGATTGAAAATTGCAATTCTAGGGATGGGGAGGGCATTCATTTCCATTTTTAATATCAAGAGGCTGTCGGTTCCCTTTTTAACCAATGAAAACACCCGCCCACGCGCTTCCTCTCGATAATCGAGAATGTTTGGTTAGTGATTAGTCGATAAGAAACCAAAGTGATGAACGGAAAATTGTTTGGTGATAAGAATTTTTTTTTTCCTCTTGGGTTTTTAAAAGATGCGGCCCCTGAATGGGCTTCACTGCAGATTTTTTTTCAAACCAATCACACGTGTTGTCGCGAGTTTGGTTATGAGCAGAAACAGATACCAGACGACGCTAATTAAAGAAAAAAAAGAAAAATATGCGTCTAATAAGTGAGGAGAATCTTACTAAAAATTACACTCATATTTCCCCTTTCCCCCTTTTCCTACGCGTCACAGCTGAACGACAAAATCAGCCGGAAACGACAGAATTTAGTTTGTGTTTCATATTTCTTGTTGGGATTTTTTTTCCTGTCGAGAGTTTTAGGGAACAAAAACTTCCTGAAGTAGCTATGGAATTTTTTTTTTCTACGCTGTATTTTTAAATATGTGGGTTCTGCGAATTGATTATTAATTGGAAGTTGCGACGATGGGAAAATGAGATTTTAATTTAATGCCGACGTTTTTGATTTGTAACCGTTTGGAAGGCGTGTATGTGAGGAAGTAATGTTATTTTTTTCTAACAAAAATCTGCAGGAAGTTGTTAAATTTAGTTTGGTTTTGGAAAATAATGCACATCTTAAATCATTTATTTTAAATTGGGTAATATTTTTGAGGATGCAAATAATTTATATTTTTCAACAATTTAAATATTATTGTAGTTATAATTTTTTATTGTAATTACCAAATTTGTGTAATTATTTTTACATACGGAATAGTTTCGGTCAACTAAAAATTCGGCAGAATCCCGCAGAAAAGTTGCACTGAAAGCTGCAAGAAGTTTAAAATGTGCAACATCAAATATTGAAATTCTTTGAGGTTTCAAAATTATGAAATTTTTTTACTCTTTTCGAAATCTAATAATTTGTTATAATTTGTTATTTTATCCGTTTAAATTCACTTATTTTACCCTTTCCAGTATATTAAATAAAATTAAAACATAACACCTCAATAATTACTTTGTTCTATGCGGCAAATCATTACTAGGAAAATCAATACACTGGAAAGAAAGAAGTAAATTTAGATTTAAATAAATGGTACTTAACCAAGATATTAAAAATACATAATTGCTTCTAGGGTAATGTTTTAATCTATGCAGTACATGTCATTGTTTTCCGCAGAATTGCAAGTAAAGCAAAAAAAAAAGTGGAACTTGCTGAATGTCCACTTGAGTAATGGGGTACTTGCAGCACGTGATGTTGTTTGAGTAGTTGTAAAATGTTTTATTTGAGGGTCCTTTAAGTTTGGCCCTCACACAAAGCCTCCTCACTGGTTTATGGTTGGAATTGAGCGTTGCCGACAGGATCACTTGTCCCATCCCCTCGAAAATTTCTTATAGGGGTGTTGCTTACACTGGGAGCCAAGAAGGCGCCCAACTCAGACAAATGTCTCCTTGTGCATCTTACAAACTTAAAGGGTTTCTTTGAGCACTAAGCGTGAGAAGTCGGATGAAAATTCTGCAAAACGTTTTCAAATGAGTAGCTAAATGGGGGGAAAGACTTTAGCTAAAAACAGTGCCAAACGGTCCGTGGAGCGGGGGCGGCAGACGCGGCGCCGCATGGCGACATCCGGGGGCCCGGCCTCCGTCAAGACGCCGCCCTTCCCCTTCAGTGGCGACTTGGATTTCTACGACTCGGGTTTCCCCTCGTCGACGCCGGCCCCCTATGGCATAGCGCGTGCGTCGGCCACAATACGAGGGACTGAAAGACGCCAGCAACCCCTCCGCCCCCGCTTCCGTCTTCCTCTTTTTAAACAAGAATAAGTTGCTTGTGTGTCAACACTTACAACTTGAGTGTTTGCAATTTATTTATTTTTTGTTGTTGAAAAAAAAAACTTGATTCAGTAGCAGACGCGTTTTAAGAGATGTTAATACGTTGAGATAAGCCTTGACGAAATGGGGACATGCAGGGAATTGAATCCACGTTTGATGTTGTCTTCTTTTACTAACCTTTCACCCTTGGCGCCAGGTTAGCCTTGGGGGGTTGAGTGAAGGGGTGGGTGGAGAAAGGAAGGATGGGATGGTCACCCCCTCCTCCCTATATAGCGACAATTAGCCATAATAAGCCCCATTTGGTGTTTAGGGGATGTGTAGGGGTTACTATGCTCCATTTGTACTGTCCCCCTCTTAGTTGGGGTCACAAAGCTGGTGGTCATCAAGGAAAAGAGTGCTTTTTAAGGAAAATACAACATCCTATTTTTATTATTGGATGTTTTTTTTTTTTTTTTTTGGTGAAAAAAAAATTGACCACGTCAACTTTTTACACACATAATGGTTGACCCTAAAACATTTTGGATGCACCCCTGCTGACAAGTTTTTTTAAGGGTTTGCTGTTTTCTTGGTGACATCTTGAATTTTTTTTTCTGTTTCCCCTTCGCTTTTCGACCCTTTGGAATGTTTTTTAATCCCCGCTGTGTTTCTCATGGGAAGAAAAGTCGGGATGAATTATTAGATGATGAAAAGGTTTGGTCTAAATATTGGTGGGGTAATTAATTAGAGGATTTTGGAGGTTTAAAAGATTTGATTATTCTTTTTTCTCACTTTTGTGTAAAAAGGTGATTAATTTATCCGTGGAAAAGAAGTAATTATTTATTTTTTGATCATTTATCATCAGTAAGTTGATCTTCAGTTTATAAATTTGTCTATAATTTTCAACCGAAACTTTATTGGTTTTAAATATGAAAGTTTGTCATGGTTGCAATTACTTTAAACGTGTTTATTATAGGTTAAAATGGCTGTTGATTATCAAGTAATTTTAAATTTTTTTAAAAAATAAAGTGTCTTACGTATTCAATTTTTGAGTTTTTTTATTTTATTATAGAATAATTAAATTTGAGTATGAAATGATTTATAAATTAGAAGTTATAAAAATTTAATTCAGAAAATTTTTTCATATATATTCCTAGTAGAACCAACCAAAAAAATGTTTTGGGTAGCTCTTTTTGATATTGAAATATTTTTTTCCTTACTTGTACGTGGAAAAGGAGGCGAGTAAGGCGTAAATCTGTCTACTAAACATTGTTATTTAAGTGTGTACATAGTGTCACGTTGCCTTTTGAAAGAGTTAATTTCGTTTTTGTTGCAACTTAATTTGAGATTTTCCTTCAGTTGGGCTTTTAATTTATAGCCTCATGGCATTTTACGAGCGAGTTGGTTTAATTTTATTGTGCTAGGGTTTTTATAATAAAAACGTATTGCAATAATTTAAAAAAGAAAACTATGGGGTGTAATGAATTTGATGAATGGGTTCCACCTGCGCCATTTTATATTTCCAATACAATTATGACATCACATCCGGCTTTATTTGTTTGAATATGAAATTTTCGGTAAAAGGAATTTGTCTTATGAGAAGTTGTTGCACTTGGGCCAATCAATTGCCCACGTTGCACGTTGTTAACCCTATCATTACAACAAATAAAAATAAATATCCATTTCATGGTGAGCACACCTGTGGTGATTTTTTTTTCCCTAGCCTCTCTTCTCCAACTATATTTTTTATATTTTTTTAATAAAAGCACGCATGCGCGTTTCAGTTAGGGCTTTAGGGCAAGTGTGCTTTGCACTTTTATTGTGCTTAATGAATGCCTAATTATGTGTTGGTGGTGCATCAGTAATTCATGTTCAAACATTATGCTGGTGAAGGAAAGAGTTCTTTAATATGATTTACAGTTTGTTTCAACAATATCGTGTCCACTTAATTCTGTAAAATGTTTAGAAAAATTATTTACAAATTACAAACTGATTTCACTCTCCACGCAATTGGCATTAGATAAAAATCGTCACTTTTAACAAATTATTTTCTACGCTTTTCTAACACGATTTCACCTGTGGGTAAGTAAACCATGTCTTTGTTTACTTAAAAAGATTCTAGTTTGGTTGTCGTAAAACGATTTCACTCTTTTTCAATGGCTTTTTTCACTTTGATTTTCACCCGACTTTACGATACGCTGTAAACGTTTTTCAAAGAAACTCTTTGAATTGAGCCAGGATTCTTTCATCCTTTTACGACATTGCGACAAGTGACGCGTGCGTTTGGATTTAGGGGTTTTTCAGAGGGTTTCTAGGTTAAGGATTATTTGGATGAAAAGAGGGAAATTGGTCCCCCTCTCGTCCCTTTTAGGTAAGTTCCCACTGTGTTCCCACTGCCGCTTGTCGCGTGTTGCTTGCGGAAAATCAAGGTGCATGCTGGGAACTG
>JAQGAS010001113.1:0-25502 GCA_034686365.1 Pachymerium ferrugineum | reverse complement strand
GGCGATGCGCGGTTGTCGACATGGGGCGCTGTACAAATTTTTGCATTAGGGCGCCAGGTACCCTAGAACCGGCCCTGTGCCTACCTTCGTATAAGCTTTTCTAAATTCTCTCATAGGAGGATTGCCACTTCAGTTTCCATCTAATAGGCATGTTCCATTAGAAGACCCAATTAATTTATAAAATTTCGATTCACATTTGTATATCAGTTGTGTTCCACCCTCAAAGGGTACCGAAAGCCATCTGCTGCTTGTTTTTCTTTCCTGCACAAATCTGTTTTATTAGTTCAATAATTAGTGTAAAGTTCTACTACTGTATTACAATGTTATTACTTTTTCCTTCTCGGAATGTTATAACGAAACGACCATTGCACCTCTGATTGGCTTGACTATTTGACACATTACTATAAAAAAAATAATTTCAGGTAATTTATATTTTCTTATTTATATATATTGCAGGCAATTCAAACTTGTTTCAGGTGCACATTCAGGTGGAGGAGCTGACCACCTGCCATTTGTCATGCATACTATTGCTGTTGCACCTCTTAAAACGAATCCACGTTCACATTTACAAGTGAGTGCTGCACCTGGTGTTACTAAATCACCACCTTTGTCACCGTAGAGTTCCAAGGTGCCGTGATGAATGAAATGGGGTAGCCTTGGACAAATGCCAGGTGAGTCTGTTAAAACGAAAAAGGTTGTTGCACTTGAAAAGTGTATTAAGATTGATTATTTTAAAATACCGCGTGAAATTTCGCATGAATCACCCTTGAATGATTTTTGGACAAATGCATTTTCCTCGCTTGTCACAGTCTCCTCCGTTTTTGCACGAATAGTATGTTTGTTTTTTTGTACCGAAATTGCAGTTTAGCCCGAAACGATTAAAGGGACAGGAAGTAAGACTCTTCTCTTGGCATCGCATTGTCCACAATATTTAAAAACTGAACATAATTCTTCTTTGAATTTATCACAACACGATGGGCAATATTTTCTGAGTGGAGAGAAAATAGGGCACCTATAAAAAAAATTTCTATCTCAGTACTATGGTAATATAAGATTTTCACCGTTTCCTTACCTCATTTTTTCGATTCTTAGGTGCCCTCCAGTTTCACCGTATTTGCAGAGTAAGCTTATCGTCTTCAGTTTGTAAACTTCTAAATTGATTTTAAAAATTGTTAATGCAAAATTCGGAAATATAAGAGTACTTAGTATTAGGTAGCTCATAGTTTCCATCGAATGAAAGTTTCCTGTCTACGTTAGACCGATGAAAGTTGTCTAACCTTTGTTCTTTGAATTTTGGTGGAAATACGGTTTCCTGCAAATATAATTATTTTGCAATTTTTAATAACAAATAACAAGAAATGAATGAAAAGGTTTTGCAGTGCAGCTGAACCCACATTATAGTGTTAATGACACTTGAGCTTAAAATCACAACAAAAACTAACAAGCTTTATAAAAGATCAAAAGTTATGTATTTATTTTAACAAATATTAACATAATAAAATATTAGTTTCGAAACGATTTTAAATTTTTAAAAAAAAGTAGCAATTGAACCTTTTTTAAAGTCAAATTAATTGTTGAAGGGGAAATGATATTAGAAAGGCTTAATAAGCAAATTAATATCAGAAATTGTGTATAATAATTTAATTAGTTTCCAACTTTACCGCTGGTTGCCGCTTCAGTTCAGTGGCCTCGATGGCTTTGCTCAGGGTCGAAAGGAACATGGACCTATAAAATGGGCTGAAACAAAAAAGTTCAATATCTTATAAACACTTTTCAGAAAATTTTCCATTATTAAAAACCATGGACAGCTCACAAAAAAGTTTTATTGTGGCAGTACACATTTAACACTAAACGAAAGGTGAAATATCAAAATTTGTGATTGATTATCGTTTAGAGTGCTGCATTAATTTATCATTAAATTTAATAGTTCATTTATTTTATGATTATTACCACTTCATAAGATATTATGCTTTGCATTAATTTAATTAATGTCTAAGGTTTACATGGTTTCAAAAACGTGACTGGGATCCTAACCGAGTCCAGTTAAGTTCTTGCCGGAATCAGCTACTAGTAAATGAAATGGAAATAAGACGTGTTAGAACAGCCCTACGAATTAAAAACGGTATTTTTTAATGTACCGTACGAATGTTTTTAAGTGTTTTGCTCCACTACCAGACGAACCCTCGAAGTGCAGTGAGAACCTTTAAGACGAGAGAGCAAAAACGATGAGCTCGCTTTAGGAAGTTGATTAAAAATGGCAACAGTAGTCAAATTAAACCTGAGCAAAGGTCTACTTGGGATGTAAATTCACAGCGATGTCAAGAGTCATAGAATTGGATTCTCAACTTGATCAATACATCACCATGGCAAAGCGAACGATGTCTTGTCATTCATAAAATATTACTTTTGGTTAATTATCAGAAACTGGTAATAGTTTAAAATTCTTACACATTCTTAAAAAATTGCGATTAGGAAAATAACCTGAGTTGGTGGTGCCATCTCTGAATAAAATCCAATAACTGCGAATATTTGGCATTAGTTTACACCATTTCATTAACGGTGAATATTAAGTACGGTATTTTGAATTCATTAGTTTCAATCTTTTATGAAATCTATTAATTTTTTATTTTGTCGTTAACGTGTTTATTTTATAAATTATTATGCGAGCTGAGCATTCAGCTCTAATTGCACCGTTCTGTTTTCCACTCGTTAATATTGCAGTTTGTGGTAAACAATAAAAATAAGCAGTTCTGCAATTGTCAAACGCATTGTTAACTACTAGCCTTGAAATTGTAAAAATTGTTTTAATTGACTCCATCTTAATTGGTTTAAATGCAGATAACACAGATAGCTGCAATTGACCTGACAATACCTCATGTAGTAATGGCTTTCAAGCGTTAAAAATTATCTTATTCTTTTCTTTGTAACGAAACTTGTATTTCCCAAATAAAATATTGAAGTAGCAAAAAAAAAAAAAAAAACTTGGTATTCTAAATGAAAAAAAAAAAACCGTTGAATTAATTTCAAATTAATTAAAACTGCGAATTCAGTGATGCTGATAAGATTTTATGGTACTTAAGACACAACTTTTCCATTTCGTTCGTGCCCTCACGGACACCTGGTGCCCCGGTCATGAGACACGATCCGTCGATGGGGAAAATTTTATTATGTCATTCAATTAACCATGTTAATTGCTATTAATTCCTATAAGAAACGCAATACATCTTCATCTCCACTCCCACATGTTCGTCGCCTGGTGAAATTAGGTGACACCACATTCAATTTTGTGGTGTTCGAATTCGAGAGAGTTAATTGCGTGAAAATGTTAGTCACGTGTTTGCCCCGGACCTTGGTGTTGCCTACATTGACCTGAGAGCATGCGCAATGTGGAACCCACTCGTCTCTGCCAGCTACGCCTATCAACAGAAGATCACTAGGGAAGGGCAAAGAAGAGGCGTGTTGTAAATTCAAACCTCAAACACAAATCAACACTAGCCCTAATATTCAAGGGGACAAAAAGGAAACCATCCATAAGATTAAGAGTGGAAAAAATGAATTAGGGCGAGAAGAGAGGGAAAAAAATGTGCAAAAAATTAACGAGCTCAGAAGGGGTAGAGAGACCTTAGGGGAAAGGAACTTTGGATGGAAATCGAGAATGAGCCCGACATTCCCCAACTGTTTTTCTGATATTTTAATTTATGTATTTTAAAATTAGACATGTGTTTCTAGGTAGTATGAAGGTAGATTGGACCATGTTGTATTTTTTTTTTTACTGTACAAAGTTAAAGCCACCCAAAGACTGCTTTTAATGGCTTTCATGGCATGCAATAAATTGAATGGGGGCATACAATATGATCTTTGTTTATTTTGGTTTACATCTTTCTCTCCAATGTCACGCATGTCTTCCTAATCAAACACACTTGTGCGAAAATTTTTCGGAACTGCTTTTCGTCCGTCAGCGATCTCTTTGTAGTTTCATCATTACTATATTCATCTTTCGTCCACACGGTGGCGCGCAAATCGAGCAGCGTGTGACAACTGATTCAGTTACAATCTACACTCTGTTGGGCCGAAGGAGCGGGCGAAAAGCAAATTTTGTGAGAGCAATACAAGAGATGTTAAAAATGCACTGATTTTACCATGAGGATATCCATCGGTAGTGCATTATAGGCTGTGACAAATAAGAAGAGGATTTTATAATCATTTACAAGGTAAGATCGTTTGTTAATTTTCTGTTTCCCGGTTTTGGGAAACCCTAGCTTATTAAAAAATAATTCAACAAAAAACATGTTTTTTCATAATAATATAAACTACCAATACAAATTGAAATGTAATCTTTTAAATAAGCGAAACGACATCGGTCAGGGTCAAGTTTCACATTTTATAAACAAACATTAGTTACCGGGGATTAGGTTTAAAATGAATCCAGTTTTATACATTCACCTCTCGTCACTTATTCCTTGTTAGGTGAAAAAATTCACGGAATGTTGGAAAAATATTCCATAAAAATAGATCATAAATAAACAGTAAAAAATTTCTCCATTAAACGATACATTTGTTTGAAAACTTTTCCTCCCACGCGCTCTTGATTGAAGTAAAGAACACGGGACAAGGCAAGGAAAAGGGGGCGGAAAGGAAAAGGAGATGATATAACGCGGGAATGCAGTCTTAAACTTGTCAACACTATTTGAACTGTCAAGCTAGTCAAGATGAACAGAGCACTTGAAAATGTCCGAAATGGCCACGAAATGAGGGAAGAGGGGACACGATGAGGGACCACAGTCGCCCCCAATTAACGTCTTCATTAAACCAGATCTGGAAAACAGATTTCAGTAATGATGTGATATTTATTAAATTTATTTACCTAATTAATTTATCTCGAAGGACGAAGATGTTTTTTTATTGTTGTTGTTTGTCAATCACGACCTGACACTCAAAATTTATTCCGGTCATGTTTTTGTATTTTAATGTAGGGGTAATTATGAACCGTTTACATAGAATTAATTCCGTACGCATATCGTGATTTTATGTAGTAGCGTAATTATACACAACAACGTTAAATCCGGTTAATTTATTGCTTTTATGCAGCGGGAATTTCTCAAGACTCTCTCCAGGTGGCAACTTATTGTCGTATGTGACGTGACGTTTAAAATGGGGGTCTTGAACATAGAATAAATTACTCTTTCGGACAAGTGGTTTTCTAGGTTGATTCCTTTTGCGTCTAGATTTGCTTGCGATAAAATGCAATCCTTTTAAGAGTTTACGTGTTGCCGGTGAAGTGAAACGCTTTATTACTTTTTTTCTCCTTTTATTAAATTTGATTTGACGGCAAGATTCATAGATTAGCATTATTCATGGGTTATAAAGTAATCAGAAGTGGCAGTACGTTGTGGCACATAGTCGTTGCTAATGCAGTTCACATCGTTTTTCTGGCTTGTTAAGTACAATTTTTCAGTTTCCTTCTATTATGACCATCTGGGTAGTTAGTTAGTGGTTTATGAGAACATGTGGTGAGGTTGTGGTTTCACTGGGAAAAAATTGAAAAGCAATTACAGTACAACACTCTTTGCTTTAATTACTATTAGTGATTAGTGGGAAAAGTAATAAGGTTAAAGAGGTCGCTAACCTAAAGATTAAGTCTGAAATTTTAATTATTTCATACATGAAATGACATAAATAGATAAAGAGAGAACCTGCCATTTTGGTCACATTTGAGTGACGTCACTTTTGAAGTGCCGTAAGGTTAAAAAGAAGGTTTTTTTTTTTTTTTTTTTGTACTATCCCTTTTCTGTTGAGTTATAGACCTGAACCTACTAAAATTTATTACCAGTTTCAACCCATTTTCAGTATTTGTTTGTAGAAGTTGCTTCTAACGACTCATTTATTTGCAAATTGATGTTTTATTAACAACACCAAAATCTTAGTATTGACAGGTTCAGGGACTTTACTTAAAGTTTTATTACATCGTCTAGATAATAATCTTTAAATACAACTATTTAACTCTCAAGTTCTCCCCAAATATACACGTTAAGAGTAAACTCCACTTAACCTATTTGTTTTTAACTCATCCATTACATTGAATAAACACTTAAAAAAGACAATCCATCAAAAGTCTGATACCATAAAACAATTTTAAACCTGTTTTGTTAAAAAAAAGTCTAATTTACTAACATGTAAAGGAATGTTTTAATTACGGAATCAAAAGCTTAAAACGAGGCTATTGTGTAAAATATGCCTAATTACTTTGACAAGTCATGTCTTAAATAGGCAAAACGAGCTTTAATTACTAGTCATCGTTTTACAACTGTCGTTAACGTCCAAAGAGAGTTATTGACATTCCTCGTAAAACTCCATTCAAATCGCTGACAACGTAACGTTTTAAGTTTATTCGAAGCACGAAACGAGGTTCGGAAAATGTCCTTGTCGTCTTAAATCACAGAATTAATATTTTTTTCCTCTAGTTGGAAATGTCATTTTTGTTGTTTTCACCCCTATGTCTCGTTAAAAGAGAATATAAATTACGCAAAAGTTTTGACTTGACGTAGCACGGAAAGAAAAGCTGATTAAAGCTCCTGATTACGAAAATAGTGATGACAAGGAAGATGCGGTGTCATATTTCAAACCTGCATCCATAAATTCAAACTTGGAAGTTTTGCTTGCTGTGTTTTTGTAAATACGTCGGTTAAGTGTGCAAAGTTATCACACTTATTTTTTTGTCCCCACTTCTGAGAAGTTGTTGACAGGTTTGAATTGATGGCTCAGTGGAAGGAATAGTGTTTAAATACGTCGAACTTGTCCTTGTTTAATTATTTTTGGAAGAGATGCGATTTATTCTGAGGGCAGGAGACCAAGAATTTGTCGCTTCCCTTAAAAAGTTCGTCGCGACATCTTGCGACAGATGATTTAAAATATAAATAGACCCTTTTTTTTAATATAAAGAACTTCGACGGTACTGGAAATAATTAATCATTAATTTTCTCATCTTTTATTTTTTCAAAGTTTTTTGACCCGCTTTTAAATTGCAGCTAATTTTAATATTGAAGAGTTATTCAGATGTTTGCAATCTTCTTCTAATTAAAAATTGTTTCATGATGAAAAACATGATGAATGCCTCTTAATTTTATACATATTTTTATCCCCCCATTAAAAATGATCAAAAACAAATGTAGATCATATAATGATGAAGAGAAGGAAATCCATATAGGTTAATCTCCTCGTCCATCATGTCCATCCATCACCATACGTCTTTGAGACCTATGCGAAGCCCTCTGATACCAACTTGATTCAGCTATGTTTCTAATCCCTTCAATACGCGTTGGGTAATCGGGTGCGGGGGTTGAGACAGAGGAAAAGAACTATTAGGCCGCCTACTCACTGGGGTCCATCTCGATATGGCACATGGTGAGGGAGCGGTGTTGTTTGAAGACGGCTTACTTGCGATTATATCCAAAGCCCCGCACCGCGTAGGCTTCCCTGTTAAGCGAATACCAATAGGCTTGCACTTTGATGTCAACTTGTAATCCGCTGTGAAGAGTTTGACTACTTTTCCATTAAGATGTCTGGTTGGGTTGGATGGTAGAAGGTATATGTTTTGAAGCTCTATTTTGTTTTAATGCAGTTTTTCACTCGGCTATTTTTTTTTTTTTGTTTGTCAGTTTCAATTTTAGAGTTGCATCTGAAAAATTTACATTTTCCACACTTGATGTCGCTCCAGTTAGAAATACTCGTTTTGAGGCGATGCTATTAGTTAGCTTTATTGAACATAGATGGCGCCACCGATGAAATGTGAATCGGCCGAGATATTGTTTCCGAAAATAATTGGTACACTCCTCTCAGGTGGATTATTTATTTGATATGACTGAAACGTAAACACAAGTTGTTTACTTCGTTTTCAACATTTTTTGAAGCAGATGTCGTTGATGAGGCCATACGTCAATTCTGCCTTAGGAAAATCCCAATCAATTCTCAACTGACATCATAATTCATTACGGAATTAAAATTTATTACCGAATTCAATTTAAAACTTGAAACATTTCAATCATCAAAATATTCGGACTTTTCTTAGTACTGACCGGTCTGACCAGACTACTAGCAGGTTTTGAAGGAAAGGTCATGAATATAAAAAAATATTTATTTAAAATTGATAACTTTAATCTTGCATTGAATTTCGTGGATTGGAAAAAAAATCCCCTTCTCATAAAAAAATTCCAACCTTTATAAATCATAAATATTGAAAGAAGTGAAGATTTGTAAAAAAACAAAGATCCGAATGTTTGTTCCGTATCTTAGCTACGTTTGTTAGCAGCGGGTTCTCTTATCTGTATCCATGCAGGTGCCAGGAAGACACCTGAAATGTGAGATTGGAATTTATTACGCCTTCCCGTAATGAAATGTCAGTAAGAAAAGATAAACTTGTTTCAAGTCACCAAACGATTGCCAATTTTTAACTGACTTGAAATGACTGACACTCGATAGAAATTTTAAACCCAATCGCCTTATCAATCTGATTAAAATGACAAGTGTTGATAGGATAAAATTCCAATCTTAAAAATTTCTTATGGTAAGGTGAATGACTTCAATTTTTTTTTTTTTTTTTTTAATATACAAGTACAGAGGCAGATATTTTAACCTTAATTTAAATATATAAAAAAAATTAGCCAGTAAATCTTTAAGTTCTATTCTTTTCCCATTTCTTTCCCCCCCTTTTTTATTCTTTAAGGGCACCACCTCTTTCTTTACAGGGCATGGGTTGGGAGAAGAGAAAGAGGGCTTTGCAAGGAACCTGATGCCGCAAGCTTCACTTGTTTGCTACGTCTGGCTCCTCATGGAAGTACTCAGCCTTGAGACGTCATTCAAAACCCCCCTTGTGGGTCAGCCCACTCGAGAGTCCAATGATAGGGGCTGGAGAAAGTTTTTCGATCGGAGTGTTCTATCCATTTTTTCCTTGAAATTTTACGATATTATAACGAACAAACTTTTTTTGTACGGGAAATTGAAAATTCTGGAAACTTAACTGCTCACGTGACCGTTTTTCCCTCTTTATCTAAAAAGCATCCGGCGTAGAGTTTTGCAGCTTTGCAGGGCCAAGGAAGGCCATCCATCTCTTACTTGCTTGAGGCGACAAGATCAAACGGGGCTGAATTTGAGGATTGGTATGAGGGTAAAAGGTGTTATAAAAATCTAGGTGTAAGATTTCCCCTCTGTTTTTTTTTTAATTATTGACGTTTTGTGTATTTTTGTATGTGATCGAATATGAGGAAAATAAGTGATACCATATTCATTGTATTTGTCAATTGTTTGCGTGTTTGAATTTTTTTTTTTTTTCTATCTATATACCGTGGTGTGAGTTTCCTTCCTCTCTCCCACGTTGTGCCCCTTCTTTTGTTTCACAATCACCACCTGCTGCTGTTGTAGGGCATGAAATGCACACCTGAGTTACCACATGGTGCAAGATTATTTTTTAAAAAAATATTTTATAACTTATAATTTTTTTAATTGGAAAAAATTGGTAATTGGTATTGGGGTCAGTTTTGAAATTTACAATTTTTATTGTCCGTATTGGTTTGATATAATTTTTTTTTCTTTAAAGAAAAATGCAAATCATAAAAAAATGATTTTTAAAAGTCTCTAGTTGTGAATTAATACGCGTGGGAAAAAATATGCGAAATATGTTGGGTGTGCAGAAAAGCGTGAATTTTTGGTGGACGTAGAGTCGCCTATTGATCTTTTTGGTAGTCATGACAACCAAACTGCCAACCACCCGAATATCGAACGTTGTCGTGTTAAACACACCTCCCTTTCTCTACACTTGCATCCCTGCTGGTTGGTGAACCCCACCTTGTCATCTACTGGTCGAATGTGAGAATAATGGCAAGTGGGAGTTGGTCTCTTGTTGTTATTGATAATTTTTTTTTTATGGGTTTTACTTTTATTTACTTTTTACTTTTGTTGGTTTCCGAAAACTTGTTGTGTAGAAATTTCGATATATTAAAGTTGCACTCGCGAAAAAATTTATAATTACATGGGATCACGTACAATTGAATTTTAATTGTACGAAGGCGAATTTTAATTAATTCCAAATAACGTTGGGGATAATTAAATTAAAATTCTCATCAAGGAAACAACGTATGAAAATTGATCTTTTACTATGGAGAAAAAAATTCCAGCTCAGTGAATCATAACGTCAAATTACGTTGTGTTGAAAACAGTACTCCCAACGGTTTAAAAATTGAAATTTAAAACTTCATTTTTTTAAAAATATCTTTAAAATATTTGTAAATTACAGAAAAAAAAGTCGACACTATTTTTTTTTGAGAACAGAATTTTGATCCGCAATTGCCCCAAATAGAAGGCCTATTTGGGGCACTTTGTATAAAAGGCACTTCCGGTTTTCTTTTGTTGAGCCTTTCCCCTCTTCTTTACAAGAGGAACCTGTCGTCGAATTCCACTATTACAAGCAGACAAGTGAACCAGCACTCAATTTTTTTTTTTACACACATTCATTCAAACAATATTATAAAAGAGTAAAATAGTTTTCAGTTTTTTGAGCAGATATGATGTCATCTTTTATGCCACAATCCTAAATTAAGGACATTCAGTTGTGGTAACTGCATGATCCTCTCAAGCCCAACAGTTGTAATCTTAGTGCATCCATAGAGATCAATACACTGCAAATTAACGAGATTCTCCGAGATTGCGAACAGACTACGATCCGTAATGCGATGGCACTGACCAATATTTAGAGTATGTAGTTCAGGTAAAGCTCGAGCTAGTTTAGTCAATCCTTCATCACCGATTATGCACGTGCTCATCGATAAACTGCACAAAGTGAACAACCCCTGCGACATATAAGTTAAACCTTGGTCCGATATTTTGTAACAAAAGCTCACGTCTAATGATGTTATTTTGGAACCACCTTCAGCCAAAAAAGCTAATCCAACGTCACTAATGTTATCGCAGCTACGAAGATTCAACTCTCTCAACGTCACCATTTTGGCCAAATGTTTAAGTCCACCATCTGTAATGGATGCACAGAAGCTCAAGTTAATGCTCTCCAGGTTAACAAGTCCGAGACTGATATGTCTGAGTGCATCATCAGTCAATTTTTGGCAATCTTGAAGACTTAAACTACGTAAATTTCGTGCTCCTTCACCTGAGTCTAAATTAACAGAAGCCAAAGGTGCAATTCCTGCATCAGAAACGTGACGACAACTTCTTAAGTTGAGATTAACAAGCCGGTGTAATCCCTTAGCTACAAATGCTAAACCAGTGTTGGTGATTCGGTCACAGCCAGCGAGATCTAAGACTTCTAAATGAGGACAGAATTGCGCCAGATGAACAAGTGTCTCATCAGTAATTTGTTTGCAGAAACTTAAGTTTAGTCTGACAAGTGATGAAAGTGGCCTGTTGATTGCTTGAGCTAAACTCTCATCCAAAACATTGAAACAACCGCTCAAACTGAGACTTTCCAAGTCTGGGATTCCGTGTATCACTTCACGTAAACTACGACGTAAACTCAGTACTTGAACGTGCCGAATCCCACGTTGGACGAGACTTTGGAATAGGCAAGGGTTGGTTCGACGTAGGTGAAGTTTGGCCTCTACGCCCCACCACACCGAGCGATGGTACGCTGCTTCCCGCCATGCAACGCACACCTGGGCAACTCGGCCTTTATCTCTCAAGTCGAGAAATCGGAATATGAGGGCTAAAATCTCGGGATATAAACATGAAATGTGTGCTGAACTGCCTGTTAATGGTGTTATTTTTTCTATGTCGGTCGTCTCCATCTTTGAAGTAAATTTAATTTATATATCTGTAAAAACAAGTTCAAATTTTAGACAAAAATTTAACTGGGAAAATGCGTTGCTTTATAAGACTTGTGATATCGCATGAATTATTTCGCAGCAAGATTAATGGAAATGTGAAATTATGAGCTGTCATTCTCCCCAACCCTTTCTCCTCTAGACTTCAGGCAAATATTCTTTTATTTCTCACTATCCCCTCTGTTCAGTAAATTTCCTAGTTTGTGTTAAAGTCTAAGTAATAACATTGTTTCTTTATAGTGTGAGTTGATCGAAGAGAAAAACACGTTAAAAAGTGAATGGGTTTTACTAGACAGTTAATAGTTTGAAAAGAAATGATACTGAGTGGTGCGTTAACACTAACAGAGTGAGATGACAAGTATTAATAAGAATTAAAAGTGTGCGGTGTTACGAACCGTAGATACAGCGTCATTTGGCCACATTGGAGTCGACTCGTTCTCCCAATGCTTCTCTCGCCACATTCGATATGAGCTAAAGCGAGTCGAAGGGAGTCATGTGATGGGAGTGACGTCAAGGAAAATCAGAATACGCGATTGGCTGGTGGAGACAGATGCTTTGAACCCGCGGTTTTTGAGTTGCATTTTTTTATCTGTCTGTCATTGAGTTAAGTTTTTATCAAGAGGATTTTAGATAGTATATAAGATTATGTTTTTTTTAGATTTTTGACAAGTCGACATTTGTTGGATGTTTGAAAAAAGTTTTAATTGCTGACTAGTCATTTCATTTCCTTTTGTCGCTTTTGGATTAAAGAGTTTTGCGAATGTTCGTGTTGGTTTTTCTGTTTGAGTCAGTTGGTTTCGTTGCCCGAAGGAGAAACCTGATCTCTCACCAATACATGAAACCGGGGCTAGTTGCGCCAAGGGCGGTGCTTGTCCACCTGCTGGTTCCACGCCTATCTTTCCCTTATTCTCTTTCTCTCCCTTTCTTTTTCTTCCTTCAAGGACGAATGAGAATCTAACTAAATTATATCGTGGTTGTTAATCTAATAAAACTGTATGTTAAATGTAATGTAAAACGCTCAATATAAAATAAAAAAATAGAATAAGTTTGTAAATATTTTGGGATAACGGATACCAAGTATTGCATGCGTGAGTGTTCTAATTTTTAAAGTTAACGTATGTGCCAGTATGTTTTTGCAGTTGGTTTCCTTTTATTCAAAGCTCTCTCTCTCGTCATCATGTGACGTATTCGCTATTTTTTTGTAGAAGAGTTACTTCTGTGATTAGTGGCGCCATCGTGTGAGTCAAATCGTAACTGATTTGCATTTATTTCAAATATGAAAAAATTGAAAAGAAATACTACACTGAAAAATTTACGATTTCTTTTTAAAATTATAAGGTGTTAGGTAATTATCCATTGTGATGGGAAATTAACTAAATTACGATTTAATATTTCTTAATTCCGTAGGTTTTTATTTTTTTGGGTTAATAATATTCTCCTTCTCACAATTTCGGTGTTCCGCTGGGGTGCATAAAAGCGGCTTGAATCGTAATTGGAGCCTTGTCTGCGTGGCAGCAGCGGCATTACCAAATGGATGATGACTGTAATCAGATGTTAAGGGCCGAGCGCCATTTTTCACGGAATACCCCTCACTTAATTCTAGCGTGACATTTTTTTTTTAAAGTTACGGAATAGCGAATTAACTCGTACTTAAATTTTCTAAATATTTCAAATTCTTTTCACACTATAACATAATAATTTGACGAATAGTTTAACCTATTACAAAATTAACGAAAAATATTTTACAGTTTACGTAAAGTCGAAAAATTATCTAAAGTAGGCGTATCTCACCTAAAGGCGTTCAATAACTTATTGGTTTTTTGATAGAATAACACCTTATAATTATTCGCGCCCATGACCGACATGTCATTAAAGAAACGTGAAGACTATAATTCATATTTTTCTCTCCAAAAACGAGCAAATAAATATGCCCAGGAAGTTAAAAGATCTAAAAAAATTAATATAAAAACAGAGAGAACTTTTATTATTTCTTCAAAGCCTCAGAACCTTATGTTGTCTTATTCAATTAATGAAATTTTTTCTCTCTTTTATTTCCGAAGTTCTACCAATTTTAAAACGCTGGCAATATTGATGGCGGCAAAAGACGAACGTACGAGACAAAAGCCGCCGCCCATTGTTTGCATTCACTGCTATATAACGAAGGTTCAATTAATTTGCCCGGCAGCAAGAGCAAGCTCGTAACCCTCGTCACGTGACTCATTTTCCCTTGACCAGTGAGGTGGAGAAAATCGCGGCACAGTGCCCTCTGGCAGGCGCGTCGTACGGATCGATTGGCTCACACCCCTTTAGTCTCCACCCACACTCATTTGAATAGATCAATTGGATTTAAATTCAATTTTCATTTTTTTCCCAATCGACACAGGAAAAAAACTTTTTTTTTCCTCCCCTTAATTTTTTTTTCACCCCCGGACTCATCAAAAATGCTCCCCTCTAACAACACCGCCAAGCATGTGTCAGTAGTGTGGAAATTTGTTGAGTTTGATTACGGCTCCCGTTGCGGGCAGAAGGCGCGCGTTTGAAGCACTTCACATTTGTTTTGAACGTCGTTTTGACCCCCATACTTGGCACCAGGTGCCCATTTCGTTTGGATGTCATGGCATTTTGGCAAAGGTGTCCGTCAGGCCGAGCGACAGCCCGCAATTACAGCGTCATTAGACGCTGCTTGATGGCAGACGCCGTTCGTTTTTCTTGCGCGTTTCTTTTCCCAAGAGGTAATAACATTTTTCCTCTGAACCAGAAGCAAAACATGTTCAGATTCACCCGACTTTAAAATGCAGCGTAAAAATGCAGCGACAAAAAGTTTCGAGGGAAAAAAAAAATATTGATTTTTTTTTCTCTTTGAACTTTCAAGGTAAGACACTAGAATAAAATAAATTAGCATTATGATTTGTTTAAACACGCATGCGCATTGAGTTTTGTTCAAAGAGGTCGCCATCATTAACTTACCCTTGGGCCCATATGATCCATCTTCTTCAGTAGAAGAGGGGAAGGTGACGTCCAATTTTATGACCTTATTGGCCCCTTGAGACGAATTTCTGTGGTCGAGTTTTTATAAATTTAAACGCACCCCCATTTCCCCTTACATTTTTTATACACACATGTATAAAAAAAATGTTTCAACGTGGGTGGATCAATTAGTGATTATTTTTTTAAATCCCCTAAAATCGATTGGGCCCTTATGCGTTTCTCCCATTTGATTTTTTTTTCTTTTATTTGCCTCCCCCCTCTACCCCCCCAAGCAACCACCTAATTAATCATCACATGGCGAAATGCCTTGTGGGTGTTAATTCCTTTAAAAAAGGTTTTAGTGGAAGGGGAGTTTGATGTTGTTGTTCTTAATTTCGAATTTTTTTTTAATTGTGAAGGGCAATTTGTGACAGGTAAAATGAATGTGTAAACTGAGATGAAATACGGAAAGGTGGTTTTTCCTTAAGCTATAATACGCCAAATTTTTATTTCTGCGGCATTTAAATGTTTATATGTTGAATAAAAAAAAACCACTCTTCTTATAACTGGACGTTTGTAGATGAACATGTCAGATAAAAAGTATTCAAATTATACAATTCTTTTATAACTGACGTATTTGACTCGAAGCTTATCCACTTATAAATTTGTTCCATTCAATTTTTTTAATTCCTTCCACCCTCACGCTTTCTATCTCTTCTTTTTTTTTAAATTTAGGTTGAGTAAAATGCCACACCCCGCAATTTCACTCACAAAGTGATGATAGTATGTATTTTATGTCTTTTCTCCAGATTGATCGCATCGTATTCTCAAAAATTTCTCTTCAAAATATTAACACTAACACACTACTATAGTAAAAAGCACATTTATACCCACCAATTCAAAATGGCTACTCGTTAACAGCCTTTTTCAACACAAGAGTAAAGAGAAAGTTCGACTTTAAACCTATCAAATATAATGTTAGCAATTGAATTCAATTAATATTAGATATATAATCATCATATAATAAGTCTAAATCTTCATGTGGGACAGTTGTGCGATTGAGCCGTCAGAGGGAAGTGTGGGCTGCCTATCAGTGCCCACTGGCGTCCGTAGCGGACGCGCATCGAATCATTGGGTGCCCTCACCATGGTCGGGAGCAATCGCTGCGTGGGACGCGCACCATGCCAGCACCGTAGCACAGCAACTCATGATTTTCACTCGTGTTTTCTCTTCAGGAGGAAGAAGGGAGTGAGGAGGTGGTGGCCGCGGCGGCCATGAAGCGCCTCCTGGCGGCTGTCTATTACTTTCTTGTCGTGCACGTCGCCCTCGTGCATTCGGCAGTGCCAAACATCGGTACCTGGATGTAAGTTTTAACTTTTTTATCATTCACTTTTTACTCTTTCTCTCCAGTATATACGTTGTAGCGAGGAGATTGAAACCTTTTACAACGAATTGAGGGGGTAGTTATGGGTGTGGATTCTTGGATTCTTGAGTAGTTTTGTAATGGGATTGAGATGTCAATTTTTTTCTTACCCCAACTGCTTCTTATCAGGAGGGATTTTGTCATTTTACAACAATAATCGCACCGCAATAAAAGAAGGCAGAACAATTATAGGGGAGGATAATATAAATGATAGAGTCACCATATTTTACACTCCCTACTTTTCTGGTTTATTTATGACTTTTATACGATTTTGGTATGTATCCCCCTAATATAAATCCCGTACCATTGGCCGAGATTTTCAAGTGTGCGCACGGGGGGTAAGGGGTAATGGCATCAAGCGTAGTTGATGATGTGTAGCATCGCAGGTTCACTGTTGACAAGAATGGATGGCCTTCATTTTCTCCAGTCTTTAGCGGCCCCATTGTCCAGAATAAGACTCATGGGAAATTGCTCGTCATCTCTTTTCTCATTATGACGTCACCAAACGAGTAGAAAAAGATTGGAGCGCTTCTGTCTACGCCCCTTTAGGTTTTAACACCACCCGAGCCCCTCTTCCAATCTTGCTAACCGAAAACTTCCCTCCCTTGCAACCGTTCTTTGATGCCCAATCGTTTGTTCATTAATTAATGTGGGAGGTGGTGCGAAACGAATTTCGTTGCGTAGTTTGCGGCTCCCTATGGCCTCCTCACCCTCAGAGAACCCCCTAGCGCGTCACCTGGTGGTAGGGCGGGCTTCTTGCGCATCTTGGCGCACAATGCGCACTCGCGCGTATGAGACATCATTAGGGGTCAGTCATCATTAGTTCCATAAATCACGGGAATGCAATGATCACTCAATTGAAAAATGTCAAAATGTCGCCGACGCTTCGTGACGTTCTTTTGAAAGAAAAGATTTAAAAAAGTTGAAAGATAAAAAACGCTTCGTCCATTTCTTTGATTTACTCGCCTATAGCATTTGTCAAATGGCCATCTTGATTTTATCTTTCGCTTGTAATTGCGCCTCTTTTCAGTGACAAGTGGCGTTAGGGCAGCTTTCGCCCTGTTACTTTTTTTTCTCTTCACTCCTTATCGCCCTTAATTAGCCGAATGGTTCAAATGGCGTCTAAAAAATTTTTTTTCAAAGCTAGGGCTAGGTGTGGCAAACACCCGTCACATATTGACCCCACGAAATGCACGCGTTTGGCCCTCCTGTGGAGAAGAAAGGCGAGGTTGTAATTTCTTGATAATAAGTTTGCGCGCTTTAATTAGAACGTTGTGGTCACTTGTAGGTACCATGAAATTTCAAATTGATATACAATAAGTTGATATGCCGCTTTTTTTTTTATCTTTCTCACATGACAAAAGTGTCTGTCCCCTGGCTTCCCATAATTTTTTTGCTTAACCTAAATGCTTTTTTTTAATGGCGTCTATTTGCACCTGAGATCTGTCCCCCTTCTTTGTGAATGTAGTGACACTGCATTTTCGGTGATGAAATGGCAATTTTTTTAATGTATTTTTTTATAGGAATTTGGGCATGCAAGGATACGAAGTATGGCGTAATCCGCAGATATACATCATCGGAGCTCAACCTCTTTGTACTCAAATTTCCGGTCTGTCACCTGGACAGACTAAACTTTGTCAACTTTATCAAGATCACATGTCGCATGTTGGACGCGGTGCCCGAATGGGAATCTCCGAGTGTCAATGGCAGTTCCGAAATAGGCGATGGAATTGTTCGACTGTTGATGATTCTTCAGTGTTTGGACCTGTTTTACAAATTGGTATATTTTCCTTTTATTTTTATTAATATATTTTTAAAGGGAGAAATAAATTGACGTTGGAAGTCTTTTATTTTTTTCAATTCGTTCCACCCATTTGACGTTTCCTGGATTGTAGAATGATGTGAAGTAATAACCCGAATTATTTAATAATGCAACGACCTCTTCCTTTTAAACATTTTGTAATTTTCTTTTTTTTTTCAGGAAGAGAGAAATTTATTGTAGTTTTGTTGTTTAAAAATCGCATTTTTTCAATTGCTTGTTGGAATGTTTGGTTCGGGTCACTAATGGCAATGTCGATTGCAATGAGTTCTCGTTTGGTTGGTTTTTAACTCAGTTTAGTACGAGAGGACACTTTTCGGTTTGTGAACTTTTCCCAGATGAAATTGTCCAAAGCACTCGCAAGAAAACGCCGTTCATCTTCATTGCCCACTAAATGGAGAAATACCCCGTCAAGTTTTTTTCTTCAATTTCTTAGAATCCTTTTAAGATGTCCAACAGATTTCGCGATTTGTTTCTGAAGGACATTACCAAAATGACAACCTGTGAGAACAATGAAAAAAAAAAAAGTTGCTGGGTCAAAAAAAATGTTGGGAAATGAATATCTGTTATTTTTAAATTTTAAATTGTTTGTCAATTTTTCCTTTCAATTATTTCAGCAAGTCGCGAAGCTGCTTTCACGCACGCTGTTGCGGCGGCGGGTGTCGTTCACGCCGTGAGCCGCGCCTGTCGAGACGGGGCGTTGTCGAGTTGCGGCTGTAGTCGAGCAGGGCGTCCACGGGATCTTCACCGCGATTGGATTTGGGGCGGATGCGGAGATAACATCGAATACGGCTACCGATTTGCAGAAGGATTCGTCGACGTTCGGGAACGTGAAAAGAATCACCCTAGAGGCACGAAACGTCAGGGGCGCTCGCTCATGAATCTCCACAATAACGAAGCTGGACGAAGAGTAAGTTATTAAAAACTTAAAAAATTAAAAAAAAATCAACCCTCGTTATGAATTACCACCTTTTTTTAAATATATCCTTATACGGTATTTTGATTCAGTTGGTGTCCAATTAAGTTGCCTTGTTGTTTTTTTTTATTCTTTTTAATTTTTCACTTGTTTTTGTGCCATGAATTTATCCGTAGGTGTCGTAGTTAATTCCTAAGTGGTTTGCAATTTGCGCTTTCGTGATCAACTTTTTTTTCTCCGAACGTTTTTCGTCTGGGCTAGTCCTTAATTAGCCGAGTGTGTCGTGCTACATTGTATCTATACGAAACTTGATGTATGATAGGCCGAGTGGATCACGAGTGACGCCCCTTCATCTTTAATGGGTATGTTGGGGGTGGAAGGAATATCAAACCCCATCATAATAACAAATTGGATATAGTTACCTAACCTCACTATAACGTTAAAGAGCGATAAAAACAGCGCGTAATTTATCGTTTCACGCCCTTGGAATCCCGTCATTCCGTTGAAATTAAATCTCATTGGCGACCCGCATTAGTCACGTATCCCCCTCCCTGCATTTCGGCGTGTGCGCATAAAACACGCCTCTACATGTCAACCCCCCTTCTTTCCTATCCCCTCCCCTCCTCTTGCCCCAATTGCGCATACACATTGTTTGCTTGCTCTACCCACATTTTAAGTTTTACGATTATACCACCCTCGGATTAATTTTTTTTTACGCTTGAATTTTTTTTATACGTATAAAAAAATAAAAGCTCTCTAATGAAATTTTTTATTTGATTCTGAAATTTAATAAAACAAAAAACTGAATACAATAGAGTCGTAAAACTAAGATGAAACCGAGTCCCGCTGAGGGTTTAAACTAAGGGTGAATTTTAAAAAGTATAGAAAAAAGTTTAGATCAAAGTAGAATAGGGTGTGGGTAATGTGACAGTTATGCGTCCTTTTCACCTGAAATTTGAAAGTAACTTTTTTGTTCGTTGTTCTGATTTTTTTTCGAACAGGAAAAAAAAAATAAACAAAAAAAAATAGATGTCGATGTGAGTGATTTGGTATTTGTAAATTATTCCAGTTTTTTGTCCTTTTCTTCAAGAGGGAGGGAATAATCCATGGACGGGACAGCGAATTGAAGGGACCGAAGCAAGGAAGTCGGTGGAGCGTATACACGTTCACTCGGCCAAAGCTGTTGATTTATGGAGCGCGATTTATCACGTGCAGCGGCCACTGACCTTCCAACACCTACAGCTAACGACAAGATGGCAATCAAGTGACTTCAAATATGATAAATCGATTTTATTAATTAAACAAATCAACTGTTTTTAATAACTCGAATCAAACTCAATTTGGTATTATTATTTTTTTGTGCGATGGTGTTGATTGAGATGTAGCCTCGGGGTCAACCAAGTTCCGCACCTCGGAAGCACAAAAGCCTACAACTGCTACTCCCTTCTCCATCCAGTTGCTCGTTCCTCCCCATTCGGGCTGTAAAACGCGATTCTTTACAAAGAACGTCTTTGTGCCGACCCCATGTGATTGGTGAAAGAGGTGGGGAGGGGTGGGGGTTACATTTCATTCTCACCCCCTCCTCCCTTTTGGAAGCCTAGTTCTTTTCCTGTCTCACCTTCTGGCGTCTTGTGACATAGCCGGCACGAGACAAAATACATGACACGAAATTAGCCTTGTTCGACTCAACCCTCCTTTTGCTCTTCTAACCCGTCTTTGAATGTCCCCTTTTTGAGAAAACAAATCGTTGTGTTGATATTTGATTCGCTTGTTTACTTTCTATAAATTTAGGTATTTCGGCTGGAAATTTATGCGCTGCGAATGAGCGTGTTGCTTGAGTTTGTTAAATATTAAAACTAAATTAGCTGTGCAGCAGGAAGTGATGAAAAATCCTGTGGGCAGTCTTTTGTCACCTGAGCGTGTACAAATCGGATTAAGTGAAAGCAGAAAGGGGAACTAATCGATAATTGACGGTATTATTTCATTTTTTACTCTTTTGTATGTCTGGAAATTTTAATTTAATCAAGACATTTTAGTTTTAAACTTTATTTTATGAAAACAGAAGGAATTCTTTTTTGCCAGAATAAATTGGTTTATGGCGCAATTAAATCCAAATCCCAAATTCCCCCAAAAAAATGTGAATTTTTTTTCTAAACAAAATTTTTTTCCCATTCGAGAAATTTGATATGTTTATCTAGATAAAAAGTTTTATAGGGGTTTTTTCGTTGGTCGAAGTTTGATCTGGTTTCTTCCCTGCCTCTAGGGAAAGCACATTTCGTGGCCCCACCCTAACGCCTTGTGGATTAATGTGTGATTTACGAGAGCAGAGATTATTTTTGAAGGGTGCTTTGGATTCTTTTCAAGTCAGCTTTTAGGGCGTTTCGAAATCTTAATATCGTGTTGCCATCAATTATTTTACTCTTAATATTTATGGCTGTTTGATAAGTTTGATAATTCTCTTTTATTTGGTGCTAAGAAAGAGACCGCTTCGAGAATCCGGTTCAGTGTTTAATTCCAAGTCTAATTGAATTGGACTATGAAAATTGTTTATTCTAATTGCAGGCTGTTATTCGTAAAACAAAAGTGACGTGCAAATGCCACGGAGTTTCAGGCTCGTGCAGTCTTATCACTTGTTGGCAGCAACTTTCTGCGTTCCGTGAAATCGGTGATCATCTCAAAGACAAATATGATGGAGCCACTGAAGTGAAGATCAACAAACGTGGCAAATTGCAAGTAGCCAACTCAAAGTTCAACGTGCCGACAGCAGAGGAACTGGTCTATGTTGACGACTCACCGGATTATTGCTCGCGTAACAAAACAACGGGTTCGGTGGGTACCAAAGGTAGGCTCTGTAATAAGATGTCAATGGGTATGGATGGTTGCAAACTTTTGTGCTGCGGAAGAGGATACAACACGTTCAAAGTCACTCTGAAGGAACGATGTGACTGCAAGTTTCACTGGTGTTGTTACGTCGAGTGCAAAACTTGCATTAAAATGGTGGATGTGCACTCCTGCAAATAAAGGAGACTATTGGTGTATAAATTAATTTTTAGGAGTTGACGTAGACATGCCATTTTGTATGTTTAGGATGGACTGGGAATAACTTTAATATTATATATTTTCGTGTTTACTTCTTGTTCTCTTTCTTTTAATTTTTTTAGACTGATATTTGATTAGTTGGCAAAATATACCACAATTAACTGATGAAGTTTTTGCATTATAACTTTTTTACCTCAAAATTTTCAGGGAATTTAGTGATATGTGAGTCATATTCAAATAATAATATACATTATACATACAACTGTATTATTTAATATCAATATTCATTGCTAATCGGTTTTAATAGTTTTTAAGTGTGAATAGCATGTCAGATAAAATTTTTATAAGTATAACTTGTGTGGTGTAATCAAAAGTTTATTAATTTAATTTTTTTGCATTTAAAAAAATGAAAACTGTTAATTAATATAAAATGTAATCCTTTTTGCACTGTATCATTTTTTTTTATGAGGTTAAATAGCTTCATTTTAATTTACAGGTCAGTTTAAATGCTTCAGTAAATGTTCATTCAATAAAAATTTGTTTGCACCAACGATGAGTGTTTCATGAGGATGATCTGCCATCTACCGGTAATTTGCTAACGTTTTTCTGACTCATAATATTTTGATTATAGGAGATAAAATACACTGTTGTGCATGCGAGCATGGGAGGAATGACCACGACCAACTAAAATATTGAATCGTTGCAAAACTCAAATCAAGGTAAAGATTAGGTTGCTTGAAGCTGATTACGAAGTCGTCACTGGCGTGAAAAAAAGCTACACATCCTTTCGGCGTTCTGGTTGAGAAGATGGAGTTTTGGGGCTGGTCTGTTATACTATCGCATATTTTTTAAATGCAAGCATAGAGTATGAGTAAAGTATATAAGTATGCAAACGGTAAGCCTAGATAAAGAGTATTAAGACTGTTGCTTCTTAGGTGGGTATCCTAGTAATCGAGAAGTTACAACAGCGGGAATAATGTCAATTGCCGTACGCTATTATTTAACAAATCTACACGAATAAATCATTCTGCACAGAATCATTTATTGTCTTTCAACCAAGAAATTCTTGGAAATAACACTCTATACACTCTTATTTCAGCTTACAATTGTTAGTGTCAAGAGTTAAGTTAAATACCGTATCACGCTCTTTAACTACAAGTAAAGTTCATTTATTTTCATTTGTCAACATTCTTAACAATTAATTGAAAAGTTCATCAATATGACTCGCTTTGTCAGATTCCTCTGCATTGCATTTGAGTCAGGATTGTCATTAACCTCTTCTGGCGGATTAGTTACCGACATTTATGCCCACTTGAAGATAACACACACAGTCTGCACATTGAATAACAAACAAGTGATGCTCCTTCTACGAAACGCGGCCCCTTGTGATTTTGGGCATGTCGTTCAGGTATCCTAATCACTTAGTAAAGCTAAAATGAAGGGCCACTTAAGAGTTGGCTCCGCTAACGCTATTTAGCGTTACAGTTAGCGCTAAACTTTACAGAAAACTAACGAGAAAAATTAGCGCTACGCTTTACAGAAAATTAGCGAAAAAAATTAGCGCTAAACTTTACAAAAAGTTAGCAAGAAAAATTAACGCTAAACTGTGATATGCGTACTTGCTCCATAAAGTATACTCGAGTCTTTTGGCCGAGGCCAGAGACCTAACTGCTTTACGAAGTGTATTCGGCTATCCAAAGTCAGCATATCTGCTGCATCAGTTGATTTAGAAAAAAAAATTTGGGCAGCAGACTGAAAATTTAAGAAATTAAATTGCTAAGAGTTAGTAAAAAAAAAATTAAACTTGTATATTTCATTAAATATTACATCCGTTGACTCACAGATTACTTTTAAACGGATTGAAAAATACTATCATTATATATATAATCGTACTGAATATTAACCCGTTAAAACGCCACATAAATTTTGACATTATTAAATATCTTAACCAGTTATTAAATATTCAATAGAACCACAAATTACGAAAGTAAAGCTAGGACGATTATCTACGGGACTTGTCACTCCTATGTACTCGGTGTGGCGAGAAACGTGCCGGGTAGTAGCGCCACGATTTCGCCTAGTGGTGAAATTATGAACTAATTTCGGACAACCACGTTGATAACCACGTTGATAACATAACACCACATTCCATCATGGAAAACGATGAAAGCTGTGCGGCAGATCCTTGCTTAATTGAATTGACTACTGGTAATGTTAAAACCTTGTAAAAATGTGTTTATATATTAAATGTAATAAACACACATTTTATTGTAATAATTTGTATTTTCTATTTTTCATGAACTACATGAACACGTGCTTTTTATTTAATATGATTATTATGTTTCCAATACTATATTAACACATCTTTTTTATTTTAATAGACGAAATTCTAGATTGGATTTTTTGCGATCAATGCAACAGTTGGTATCACAATTTATGTGTAGGGGTAAATGCAGGATTAATTGCAGCGGCAACAGAGGATTTCGTATGCATCAAGTGTTTAGAAAAGACGCCAACGGTAGTAAAATTGCGAGTTCCAAAAAAATCAAACAAGACATCAAAAACAAAGACAACAACACCAAATATAAGAAGGTATACAACATCAGAAATAGACGAATTGGCGTTTCAAACGATAAACGAGATAGAAGAGGAGGATTTATTGGATGAACTCATTCACATTAGGAAAAGGATGAATTTCCCTTCTTATAAGGGAAATACAGAAGATCTCTTCTATCAAACGATCAGGGACATAATTGCACCCAAGAAAGAATTTGAGGCAATCCAGCAAGAACTGTTTGACTTGAGATTGAATGAGGAACTTATTTTCGCCATTCTAAATAAATTTGATCCAGATGCAGGTTTGGAAATGCATCATAAGATTCACTTTGTTCAGAAATTCCTAAGAATTTTTGGGGACAAAGTTCTGATATCAATTGCCAATTTACATCTGGATCCAGTAGTTGAGAATGAGACTGTAGTTGAAGATGAGACACTAGAGAAGGCCAGTTTAACTTTAGATGAGACCAAAGCTCTTCATTATGTTGCTGGCTCAATAGTGAATCATCTTCTACAGTTTTCATATAAACTACTGTCATCATCTGAACTGGAACGACTGCGTGGATTATTAACAACACCCCCAGTTTCAGAAAATCCTGCTGAGAGCTATACAGCTATGGTAGATAGAGGGCGTTTAACTTATGTTAGTGACTGGTTTTTTAAACTAGTCAAGAGAATGGATGTAATTACAGATGCACACTTTCGAGAGACACGTTCAAAAGACCGCAAAGAAAGAGTGTGTGCAGTTATTGAATCTGATTACGAAATTAATAATGAATGGGCGACTAACGTAGGAAATCCAAAAATTTTTGCAGAGGTATTACGACTATTTATGGTTAACCGAGGAAATTTACAATCTCCGGTTGAAATTGGGGACACCTAGTGGTAGAATGGTTTATTAAAAAACAAAAAAAAAACGTCAAAATTCTTCCCCAGAGGTCCTACCATGGAGATGAATCT
>JAQGAS010001112.1:0-25542 GCA_034686365.1 Pachymerium ferrugineum | reverse complement strand
ATATTCCAATGATTTTCTCGTAAAAGGGATAGTAAAATTACAACTGAAAATTACAACTGCGCTTTATTAGTATAGATTCATATAACAAATTTTATAAATATTTATTTTGTTTCAGGCAAAAAATTTATAAATAGAAATTTTTTCCAAAAAAAAGTCCTAGAGTGCAAAAAAGTTGAGAAATGCCCAAAGAAATGAAAGACTATATTCTTCAAGATGTTTACCCAGATACAAAGTTGTTCTTAAAGACCGCAATAGAAACGATAATTTCATATCAACATCAGTACAATACGTCTTTTTCACCTATAGAGAGATTTGCTTATTACATAAGTATTTTCTTTGACACTTTACGTGCTGACGTATCAGATTGTATTCAACCGTTATATCCTTTAGCTATTGATTGATAAATGAAATGAATTGCTTTGAGTTAAGAATGTAAATGTCTTGACACTTCAAATAATTTCAGCATTCACCATTTCATAGTGCTGGGCTTGGACTTACTGGTGAGTTACAGAACGACCCGAATCACCCGATCACATACTCTAGTCGACCAGGTCGCTTCGGTTAGTGTTTCAGAAAACAATCTTTATATCTGAATATGCTGGAATTTGCAAGAACTTGTAACCGTTGTAACGGTCACATTGTTCCAATTCTAACATTAAAAGCCGGTTGCACGAGTAAAGCCTTAAGCAATGTCTTAGTTATCCTTTAATTTCCGTTTAAATCATTTAATACTGTGACTAGGAGCACAGTGAAATCAGCCCAACTATCAGTGGCAAGCCTGAACCACATCAAATTAAACTTAAGATATAATTCAAGGTAAATAAACTAACAACATCCCACTTTCAAATTATAATATTTATTTATTATTTATATATATTTATATTATTTATATACTAAAATTATTTATTTAAAGTGTCAAGACATTTACATTCTTAATTCAAGACAATTCATTTCATTTATCAATCAATAGCTAATAGATATATCTGTTGAATACAACGGGCTACCTGAGTACCTAATTGATCAAAGTAATGCCATACTAAATTAGCAAATTTCTCTATAGGTGAAAAAGATGTATTGTACTGATGTTGATATGAAATTATCGCTTCGATTGCGGTCTTTAAGAACAACTTTGTATCTGGGTCAACATCTTGAAGAATGTAGTCTTCCATTTCTTTGGGCATTTTCTTAATCTTTTCGCACTCCAGACTTTTATTGAAAAGATTTCTATTTATAAATTGTTTGCCTGAAGCAAAATAAATACTTAGAAAATTTGTTATATGAATTGTAAATAATTTACAAGCTTTGCCAGGTTTTCTTATTGTACTAAGATGAATGAACGTCAAGATTTTCTCGCCATTTTTTTGTAGGTTCAAACAAATATCGTCAACATCAAAAAGAGCTTTGAAATCATCACCAAAGTTCCACATAGAGTGGTATATGTAACTATCGGTTGCATAGACGGAACTTCCAGTGGCCCAGACTCTTTTGTCCGCCGTTCTTCCGGACAACTCCCTGTCCAACAATTCCTTTATGGAGTAAAATTAATTAATATTAAATTACAAACATTGGAGATGATAAATGGAAAAAAGTTCTACCTTATCTTCCATTGCACCTACATGCTAGAAAACTTACCTTTTTTACAATTTAATTCCAAAATTACGTGTCGAAGCTTTGGGTTTAAGCAATTTCCCAAAGACAAGCATATTAGTACCTATTTTTAGTTTTTCGCCTATTTCCAAAATCAAGACATGACTCTTAAGACGACAGCAGCACCAACTGATGACTATACACTGCATCGTAAAGCCAACAATATTGTGCGTAGGCAGCAATCATTAAACAGCTTCGTTTAACCTTCAATGCAATGCAAAGTAACAATCGGCCACAGGTTGGTGCTGCTGTCGTCATAGTCTAACGTATCATATTCACATTGTAGCTGAAATTGGGACAAAAAAAAAGAAAGAACTTTCACAATGTGAAAGTGGAATTGCAGATAAAGTATAATCAAGAGTATATAGAAATAACATTTAGAAATAACATTGTTATTTCTATATACTCTTGGTATAATATTATCCCGTTCTTCTCTTTGCAAGAAGAATGAGCTTGAGCAATTTATGCTAAATATTTACATGATGTATTAGTTTTTCACAGAGAGGTGCCTGTGGTAACATGAAGTGCTGTACGTCACACAATTTAGGTATCTAGAAATTAAGAGTTAGCTTTCAATTGGCTAATTGTTTGCGTAAAACTTACTCCAAGGAAAACTGCAGCTAGACATTTTTTGTATATCGGATGTTGCTAGAAAAAAAATTAAGTTAAAATATAACTGAAATTAAATAAATTTTTACGCATTTGTTAGGAGCATATTTGTCAATCATCTTTTCCAAGAATTGTTCCGCTTCAGCCACTAATATACAACGCTGCAAATGATATTTCAATAGTTAATAATGTCATAAAACATAAAATTAAGAATTATTGTACCTTTTTAGCATCATATCTTCTGCCATACAGTGCAGCAACAGAATTGACAACAAAAAAAGTGAAGACAATAACCAAAACGACCCTCATTATCTCTTTTTCGTGGAAGTAGCTTTTATCTCGTCATTTCTGCTTTCTAGTCAAGATATTTACAGAATTACCATTGTTGACATGTATATTGATAGATGGTTCAATCGTTAACGATATCGATATACATTAACACTATTGTTAGTCTACTACAATAATGCATTAATATAGTAGCACTGGTACTACACTGATAGAAAAAAGGGGTGTAACATGGGTTGATAACCTTTTATATGAACATCTACACCTAAGGTGACCAGATATAGAAAGGCCTATAACGGGACAAACAAATATCAATTAAGTTTATCGATTTTTTAAAATCGATATTGTGACCGATATAACTTATTTTGGGGGACATTTTTCTCAAAAGCGGGACTGCCCCGCGTAAATCGAGACAACTGGTCACACGTCTGGTCACACAATGTTCTACGTCGACTTGAACAGGGTGGTTTAGCTAATGACGGTTTAACAACCGTTTTAAGGGGTTACAAGGGACTATTCTCAGGTCGGTTTACGAGTTAAATAGACTTTATGTCGATTTAACTAGTCCCTTGTAACTTTCGGTCTAGACCCAAATTACAAAAAGATTTTTTAGACAATTTAAAAGATGAAATGATAAAGTAAATTGAAAAAGCATCCACAAGTTATTGCAGTGTAAAGATGAGAACAGTTCTGAATCATTCAATATGTTACTTACTGACAAACAAGAGTAGCGACCAATTTGATAAGGGACTTTAAGTCAAATGAATCAAGTAAATTCAAGGACCTAATTAGGCAACTTTCAATAGAATCTGGTACACATCTGTTTTTTCAATAGGACTAATTAAAATTGTATTGGCAATCACCCTTAAGTTTTTAATTTAGAAATTTAAAGGTCAACTAATATATAATTTTTTTTTAACATCATCGTGTAAAGAAAACAATTCTTTACAAGATGGCACAAATAGTTTTTAAAATTGCAAGTAGAAGAAAACACATGACATTTGTAGTAAAAGATAAAAAGAGCCGAAAAAAAAGTTAAAGACTGATTCCAGTGAAAAGTTTAATATGGTCAGAAATAAGCATAAAAGTTCTAGTACATTTTTAATAGTTCATTTTTTAAAATTTATTATTACTACACTTGTAAATGTCTCCAATTTTAAGAGACGCAGTCTTACGCTAACACTGACTATAGTTTTAGCGCTGGAATCACTGGACATGTTAGTTTAGCTATGTCAAAAAGCATGCGCAAATCCGATCTAATTTCAGATGACAAAGAAAAATAAATTGCAAATTATTTATTATATATTATTTCACTACAACCACCTTTGTAACGAGTTGTATTTTATGATTAAACGTAATGTATACGTGATGAGAAAACTGTCAGCTGATCCATTTATCTCCATGGTTGCACCTAGTTTTTATAAACAAGTTTTATGTACACGAATTGTTTTCGGTTAAAAAAGTCTATTTTAATGTGTATTTTATTGTTAAGTATTTAACCCGTCGCTTTGCTGACCTTTGCACAAATTTCAATTGAATACTAATATTTTCGTGTAAAAATTCTCCGATAAACATTTGCATAAAGTTTTTAAAACAATTTTTCCATTTTACTCCGTACAAAAAAATGTGATCATTTTGATCGTTTTGTAATATAATCGTTCCAATAATGAACCAGGATGATGAAATAATTTAAGTGTTTTATTCGTCATAATTGTAAAAATGTGATTAAAAATTATAAAAGTTGTACAAGTTTATTAGGTGAATCCTTTTCTTTCAAGAGGAACTATAACCAAAACACTAACAAAAGATGCTACGGTTCCCACAAAAAAAACCCAAAAAAAAAATCTATCCACGACTTGAGCTATTTGTCGCCACTCATTAACAACGATTACTTTACGCTCTTCCTCCTCTTGCTTGGCCATCAGATGACGGAGCATGCGCATTACTTCCTGCTGAATATTCGCACCTTCATGCCGTATTCTTTTTACTCGGGCGTACGTATCGTCCACGTTATTTGTCACCGATTCCGTCGACGAATATTCCCGACCTTGATCCAACTATTAATACAAATATTACAAAATAAATAAAGTGTTAAAAGAAAAAACACAATCACCTCGTTATCATTAAGAGCGCAAACACACGGTTCGTTAGTACATCGATCTGTCGTGAGAGGCGTGCTGGGTGCATCTTGTTGGGATAAACAAGCGCAGGCGGCACATTTGTGCAATACGAATCTCTTAAAATTGGGCGGCGGACGCGTTTTGACAGGTCCTCGATGATGAAAATTGAGCACTACAACTGTCATAATAACCGAAAGAGAAGTGAGTGACATGACAGCTGTCAAATATATCCCTAGGAAAAGAAATAATTAAAAAAAACCTTTTTATATGCAAATTTTAGCTTCCTGTTTTTACCAATGAGAGGAATTGATTCGGATGTTTCTGGCATTTTTTCAGCTATAGCCAACATAAACACCGAGAATGCGAGTAAAACGGTAATTCCTAACGCGATTTTCTCACCAGAATCGGGAGGTAAACAAAAAACCAAAAGAGTTAAAACGGACATCATGGCACAGGGTAAAACAACGTTGTATAAATAAAAAAGAGTCTTCCGTCTTATAATAACCGTAATGGTTACGTCAGGGAACGGTTCGGGGCAACACGAATAGTATACGACATTACGGACGAGGCTTGCTTCGAGTAATTCCCATTCACCATTGGGCAAATAATTACTCAAATCCACTTGATTCGTCCGGTTTGTAACATCAACTTGATAACCATCATAAGTCCATGATCCCAATTTTAATGTACATATTTGATCGTCAAAAGGGAAATAAGTGACATCGACCGGACACGTTGAGCGGAATCTGGTCGGCGGAGGCCAAAAAACATTTCCGTCGTAGCTGAGCATGGCTTTGCTTTGCATGTATCCACGAGTATAATCATCAGCACTACAAAATTGACGTAATATTTAATTTTACATGATTTAAAATGGTGAATTTAATTGAACCTGTTGTATAGGACAATATCTGGTAACCAAATTTTTTCGCACGGAATTCGGAATTTTCGTATATCATTAAATAAATTTGGATCCCATGTGAGTAATTCATCGGTCCATTCCTTAAAAACACAAAATCTCATCTTTTATTCATTTCAGCTTTAAAATTCTAAGTCAAGTCACGTTTTGTGAATATTTTCAGTTTTTTTTCCCCCACCTGCCCAACGAATATTACTTTTGATGTCAATAATATTTCCGTCCATTAGGAGTGTTTCGCACCATCAGCTTTTATTATCCCTAAGATTAAATGAAACTCACCTGATCTAACCAAACGTTCGTCGTGAGCACTTGATTTTTTTCGTCCTGTCAAACGACATAAAAGAAAAATTTAACCTTTGATATTCAGAGCTTAGTCAAATAAGCGTTTAAAAAATCAAATAAATTTGAATTAAAAAGTTTCTTGATTACAACTCTAAATTTTTTTTCCCTGAAGCAGTAAAAAGACGTTTGTGTTTACAACTCCCCAAGTTCTATCGGATTTCACTGTCGGGTGCACGGAACTAATTAATCAAAATGAAAGTTTTAACGCACGTTAAGACGATCGATGACAAATACCGCAAAAGAGGTGAAGTAAATAAAATATTTCAAAAAGTGACGTTTACATTATAATTTCTTATTAAATTGCAGCATCGTAATTTCATTAGTGTCAAGATTATTAAAATGTGTGTGTGATGAGTTAATCAGAAGATTTAAACCAACTTCGCAAATTGAAAAGTGATTTTCTCAACAAGTGGACATTTCAATTTCAAAAAAGTTTAATTAACGAGAAATATCGACTTTATTTGACATTTCTTTTTTAGCTGGAGGAAGAAAGAGAAAAAGGGAAGAAAAATGCCGTTATCGTGAGGGCAATGGAGTCCAATAAAAAATCCCCTCCCACCTAGAGAGAGTACACTTGTAATGATACGATTGAAGGGTCTAATAAAGTGTTTCTCCAGGCTAAAAATAAAATTGAACTGGCAATTGATCGGTTATTGACGTCGTCGTAACAAATGTTAAACAATCTTTTCACTTTTTTTTTATCTTTTTCTTAGTACCGATGCGGGCGGGCATAAGAGTAAAGAAAAGAAAAAAGTAATTTCTAACCAAGTCAAAGATCTGAGTAAGAGTGACGCTCAGTCGAATGACTACAGCTCGTGATGCGTTTCTTACGGGTCTTACGAGAGGATTGTATCGACGGGTGAGATTAGTGAGAAGACGGGCTTCTTCCTGCTCTTCCATCCAATCATTCTTTTCTTGATCTATCAATTAAAAATTTATAACTCATTACGTCCAAGAAGAATAAAGATCGGAAAATGAATTTTAAAATATTTTCTTAAATTGTTTTTGTTATTTTGGTCAATATTTTTTAGGGATAAAAGAAAACATACCCCAACTTTGTCCCGTCGTTTTTGAAGATTGTAGGAGTAATATGAAGAATATTTTTCTCAGGTTCATTTTTGGAATTGAAGTGAGAATTAAAAGGTGTTTAACTGCTCTTCACGATCTTTTTTTTCTCTACAGATGATGCTCTTAATAATGATGAGCGCGCTTCACTGCTCAACATCCGCTGCGTCTTGCCAAGTGCGAGAGAAATATAATCGGAACACCTATTCGCTACTGTGCGCAGACTCTGTCTTGTCAATATCCTAACAACTTCAAAGACTAAATACTCTTTTTCTATTCTTTTTTCTTTCGCTTCTTTTTTGGATGAACATTTAAAATGATTATTTTATTAATTTACTGTTAAAATGTAAATTTTTTTTTGTCATTTCAAAATGTTTTGATTTTTATATTTGATAGGTCTTAATTTTTTCCATATTACACTTCAAGTAACTGCTTTAATTTCCATTTTAATTAATATTGTCAGAAAAACAAAAACTTTTTGAATATGGCAATAGAGGTCAGATAGAGCGCCATAACTCCGACCTGTGGCAAAAGTGGGCACCAATATGGCGCCCAAATTTAGATTTCAAGAAGGTAATCTTATTTGTTTTCATGTTTTGTCTGAAATTAACTTGTTTTTCTATGATAAGTAACGTGAAACAATTTCACGATACCAAACTGTTTATACATTTAATCTAACGAATGTATTTATTGTTATAGGAGAGAAAGTTCTTTGTTTTCACGGCCCGCTCTTGTACGAAGCCAAAGTAAATGATATCGTGACACTTTTGATAACTAAATTATTTCATTCTAATTTTCTTTTAGTGTATAAAAGCGCAAGCCAAAGACAAAACGATCAAATACTTTATTCATTACAGCGGTTGGAATAAAAAGTAAAATATTCTACGTCTTAAAAATAAATATTTTAAAATATTTTTTTTTTAGTTGGGACGAATGGGTCCCAGAAAGCAGAGTCCTCAAATTCAACGAAGTTAATTTGCAAAAACAAAAGGAATTAGAGAAAGCTCACGCTTATGCACAGTAAAATAAAACAAAATTTAGGTTAGTGCGGAATATTTATAAATTTTTGTATTAGAAAAAATAAGAAAGCCAAAGTTGTCACGAGTAAAAAGAAGGAATCAAGTAACGATAAGGAAAGATCGTCTACACCGTCCGCAGAAAAACAGCAACAAAAGCAAAAAGGTACAAGAAAAATTTTGAAAATTTTATCACATTAAAACATGATTTTTTTTTAAGGTGCAACTCCGTCGGTGACTCCAGTTACACCTGCATCAGCACCATCGACTTCATCTCAAGATGCAACTTCGGTTGATCCCCCACGCAAAAAAAGGCGATTGGATCCGACAGTTGAATCTGTTGAGTATACTACAGTCATTGGAAAAATATTTGGAATGAATAATCTTGCTTTTCTAGGAAGAAGCATTTCATACCCGGATGGAAATAAAAGTAAAATTACCTGAAGAATTGAAACCCTGGTTGGTTGATGACTGGGATTTAATTACGAGACAAAAAAAAGTATTAAGGAAATTTTTTTTAAAAAAGTGATTTCTGTAAGTTTTTGTTAAATAGCTCGTAAATTTGCCTGCGAAAATGACAGTTGAACAAATTTTGAATGATTATATCAAAACGAAAACAACTTCAAAGAGCAACACTCCTAACAAGTGAGTGAGATAAATGTGTCGCACAAGTTTTAAAAATAAAATGACTCGCATTGGAACCTGCTCTAATTCTTGCATTTTAAAAATAGAAGAAAAGGAATTTCTAATCTCATTTTCTCATTATTGCAGAGAAAGCGCCATTTTAGAAGTGACTTCCGGAATAAAAGAATATTTCAACGTCATGTTGGGAACTCAATTGCTCTATAAATTCGAAAGGCCGCAATATGCAGAGGTGAAAGGAAATTTGACACGAAAATTGAAAATTCCATTTCCTTCATTAAAATATTTATCCGCAGATCTTGACCGACCATCCTGATGTACCAATGTCTCAATTGTACGGTTCAATTCACATGCTTCGTCTTTTTGGTACCAAATATATGAAAATCTAAAGTTGGTTTTTTTTTTAATAGGCTTTTTTTATTTTAGTCAAACTAGGCAGCATGTTGGCTTACACTCCTTTAGATGAAAAAAGCGTTCAATTACTGCTCACTCATATTCATGATTTTCTTAGGTACCTCAAATTAAATTTGATAATTGATTAATTATTAATTAATTTGTCTAATAGGTATTTACAAAAGAACCAGTCGTCTTTGTTTAGCCCTAACGATTATGGAATTGCACCACCCGAATATCATCGAAAAGCCATTTGAACATTGTAGAATAAAAAGTATTCTGTTTATGTTATACATAAGAAATATTAAATAAGAGAAGAGCCATGACCTCGATAATATTACACATTCATGTAAAAGTGGCCTCATTTTTTGCAACCGGCTTACTTTACTTTTCTAATTGTCGCATTTAATCCAATACGTTTTAAGATGCGCGTTTTACAAGTTTTTGGCGCGATCCATTCCGTAAAGCGAGGAGAGTTGCGGTGGTTGGCGAAAACCTTATTTGGCTCTAACATCTCTTCACCCACTTTTTTTTTTCTTTACGCATCTTTGTAGTAGGGTTATTTATACATTTTCATTTGGAGAGATATTTCTGACAAGAATATTTGCAAACCGGTTTAAAAGTTGTACAATAGAATAATAAAGTTTGTATTGAGAATATATTGGTTAATGTGTTTTTGAGCTCATTTTGATTTCCGTGTCAGTCAGTGAGGAGCCAACCACTAACGCTCTTTTTTTATTTAATTTTTTTTAGAAACGAAATCCGACCTTTTGACGTCACATTTGACTAAGTTTATCTTCCAATGGTGGTAGTTTGTCCACCCCACCTGCCCTGAGGCCCCCGGTTTACGTTGGATCCAGCCCGAGTGATTTCACTCTCAAGTTGGTGGGATTAGCGAGCAGTTGAAGTTCCTCCTTGGCTCGTTTCGCCTCGCATTTTTACACTTTTGCTCGTTTCAACTCAAAAAACTAACCATGGATGCCATCAAGAAAAAGATGCAGGCGATGAAGTTGGAGAAGGATAATGCCGCAGACAGAGCTGATTTGGCTGAAGTACAAGCCAAAGATGCCAATTTGCGAGCGGAAAAGGTAAAATCAAAAAAAAGTTTAATTTTGGGATGCGGATATGTTGCATTCCAATCTCTCATCCGGTGTTTATTCACCAAAAATGGCAAGGACATTTAATTCATGTGTCCAAAAAGAAAATACTTATTTTGAATGAGTCAGTGAGATGGACCTTGTTACTTGTCCGTCCTCGGCCCGTTGACCCCTTTTTCTTATTCCAATGTCGGTCACTTTTGTTACATCACCATCAAAATATGGTAATGTAAGAAAATTGACAATAAAAGTGCAAAGGAATTTTCGTTACGCGATCTGTTTATTTCTGGCCGGCGTCTCAAAAGCCAAATTTAGCACATCATCGGATAAGGAAAAGTTTGTTTAAAGAAATATGAGATTTTCCCATGGACAAGTAAAATAAATTTTTTCTTTTTTTCCAGGCGGAGGAGGAGGTTCGTGCTCTGCAAAAGAAAATCCAGCAGGTGGAAAATGACTTGGACGTGGTGCAAGAAAATCTCGCTCAAGCCAACAACAAGTTGGAAGAGAAGGACAAAGCCCTGCAGAATGTGAGAATCATCAGAGGTCAAGGTCAGAAATTCTCTCGAGAAAAACTTAATTTCAATAAATTTTGGCGCGTAAAATGAAATTAGTGAAATTTAAGACGAAGTTGAGAGTGAGTGATGTCATGTGACCAAATAAGGCGGCGTCCCATAAGGAATGTTGACCCAGTCCAAAAATCGAAGGGAGTGCAAGTTGCACAAGTTGTGCAGTGCCGTCTGTTGTACAAACTCCCTCAAAATGGCCGAATGAAACTTTTATTATGAGAAAGTTTCGTGATGATGGGGACGGATGTTCCCGTCCGTGTTCGCGTTGTGAAGATGAAGATTTAGAACATGAAGAGTTAGCAAGATTACGATGCGGTAGTGTACGAACGGAAGTTTTGTCCGATCGACACAAACGGAAAAATCGATGCGCCGATTATCCCGGATTAGCATTTGGTTCGTCGATGTTCAGCTCCAATACGATGATGAAATTTAGCGTAATTGCTAATGAGTTGCATAACATCATGAATGTACAACTGAAAAGGGTGCGTATATGAAACGAAACGGAAGGGAGGGGTCTCTTAAAATAAACATCCTAAAAATATCTCACTACATTTCCGATGTCGTCATCACTTTTAAGAAAAAATATTTACATGTTTAGGCCTCCATCTTTAAATTGTCAAAACTTTTTTTCGAAGAATTAAAAAGTTTTTCACAGGGGGGAGCAACCTCGATGCTTGTAATGGCTGTTTACTATGCTGTTACTACTTTTATTAAACTTCACATATATAGGTTAAATAAGTTTAAAATAACGTTACAAAAGTATGTAACTATTAATTTAAATCGAGTTGATGAGTTTATTATGAAATGCGAGTTGTCAGTTCAATATTAAATGTTGGCGCTATTTGTTTTGGTGGATGTATACGATTAGTAATTGGGCGGCCACTTGCAGACTGATCACAATTTCATATTTACTTCTACGCGCCGTCCTCCATTTGTGTTGTGCCACGGTTTTGGGTTGGGTCTGTAAAGATATATATTATTTCGATAAAATAAGAGAAAATGTCGACCGCCACACAAGGAGGGAATTTATTAGAAACGCTCAAGAAGAAAATGCGACAAACGAAAGAAGAAATGGAACGGTACAGAGAAGAAGCCGACGAAGCTCATAAAAAATTACAGTTGGAAGTTTTACGGCGAGAGGAAGTAAGAGAAATTATGCTTAAAAAAAAAATAACAAAATTTGCAAAATTGTGAAAATGTATGCGCGAAATTGAGGGCGAGCGGAGCAATTGCCACTTTTCGCTATCGCCGCCATGTTGGGCGTGTGCATCGCTCGCAGGTGGTCGCTAAACTTAGAAAAAAAATCTCGAGAGAATTTTTAATAAAAATTATCGAAAGAGTTGAAAAAGAAAAATTTATTATGTTTAGGCTGAAGGTGAGGTAGCCGCCCTGAACAGACGTATTCAACTCCTGGAAGAAGATTTGGAACGATCAGAAGAACGACTTAAAATCGCTACACAAAAATTAGAAGAAGCTTCGCACGCGGCCGATGAAAGCGAACGGTAAAATGTTTAGAATAATTTATTGGGTGGGCAGTTGCATGTTCTTTTTGTTGCCCAATTCCCATGCAGTATCAGGAAGGCATTGGAAAACCGAACTAACATGGAAGACGATCGTGTGTCCATCTTAGAGGATCAATTGGCACAAGCTAAAATGATTGCCGAAGAAGCCGATAAGAAATATGAAGAGGTAAAGACACTTAAGTCATATTTAAGAATTAAAGAATTTCAGGAAATACCACACACCCCGGGGTTTTTTCAATCTTATTTTTCAGTTGGCTTAATGTCGCTTTTCTTTTTTTTTCTTTCTTTTTATTTTGCGCTTCTTCAGCATGCGAAAAGTGTTGGAGAACAGGAGCATGTCCGATGAGGAACGTATGGATGGATTAGAATCTCAACTCAAAGAAGCTCGCTTCTTGGCCGAAGAAGCTGACCGAAAATACGACGAGGTGAAGCATGGAATAGCTGGTCATCAAATGCATGATCCTCCCCCTCCTGACTAAAAGATTTGATTCGTTCCTTTCAGATGTGTGTGTGTCTGTAGTTGGCATGACCTCTAATTAATATTTTATTATTATTTTACAGGAATTTTAGAGCATGTGGTGCATGGAGACTAACATTTTATGTTTTTTCAGATTATTATTTTGTATTTAGAAAGAGAAATTTCATTTGTTTTTCCAGAATGACGAATAAAAATTGTTAATTGAGTTGCACTTTTTTGTGTTTTCATTTAATTCTTAGTTATGTGTGTTTTTAAAACTAACTGAAAGTTATACGGAAATGAATTGTATTAATAGATTTTAATGTGACGTAGGTGGCACGTAAATTGGCCATGGTTGAAGCTGATCTTGAAAGAGCTGAAGAACGTGCTGAGACTGGTGAAACGTGAGTTGATTTTATATCATTAATATGCGATTCTAATATAAAATGGATTTTGCAGGAAAATTGTGGAGTTGGAGGATGAGTTGCGTGTCGTCGGTAACAACTTGAAATCCTTAGAAGTGTCTGAGGAAAAGGTAAAATAAGTAAACCATAAAAAATGGTGGAGATTATACAGAAATTGGTAAAAATTTAAAAACTTTTATTAAATTTAGGTAATATAAGGACTTGTTTCTCAATTTAGTCCTCTTTACCCTCTAATAACTGTAGTGTTTCTAGAGATGACGTTGTAACGCTGACCGTAAAATGTCATCTATTTCTAAAATTTTCCTTAGGCCACCCAAAGAGAGGAGGGCTATGAGGAACAAATCCGTACTATGACATCCAGGCTAAAGGAGGTAAAAAGATGATGTTCGTGTCTGTCTAACGGGTGTGTGTGGTGTTTTTCTAGGCAACAGCCAAAGAGGACGCTTATGAAGATCAACTTAGACAGCAAAATGCTCGTCTTCAAGAGGTGAGTTGGGTTTGGGACCTTTAAATAGACTATAAGTTAAATTTTTGTCACAGTAGTTAAAAGCTTAAGAGACTAAGCGAATTTTCTAGATTTTTTTACATTCCCCCCTTGATCGCCTTCCTTTACCTGCCTTTACCTTGAAGAGAGAAGGTAATGTTTTTTTCTCATCGTCATTTTTCTGCTTTTAAATTTTTATTTTTGCGAGTCGCTCGCTGACATCAGGTACGTTTTCTTGCGCTTCAATTTTTGCTTTTTTTCCCAGCTTCATATTCATTTATTCATTGTGTTTTACCCTATTTGTGTGTTTTGTTTTATGTGTTTATTTAATTTATTTAATGGATTCTAATTGGAATTTGTGTTTAGGCTGAATCGCGTGCTGAATTCGCTGAAAGATCTGTGCAGAAATTGCAGAAAGAAGTGGACAAACTTGAAGGTGATGTTTAAATTAAATAATAATCGGTATTAAGGGGATGTTTTTCAAGTTGGTGGTGGTGGTGGTTAAATTTTAAAAAGCAATTTGACGGAATGGATAAATGTTACAGACGATTTGCTGATGGAAAAGGAGAAAAACAAGATGCTGACAGAAGAAGTGGAAGCCACGTTACAAGATATTCAGTGCATGTGAACAATTCTAATTGTGAGCGTTTCTACGTTCCATTTAAGGTTTGATTTGCCTAACTGCACATTGCCCAATGCTTTTGCTTCATCTCATTATTGCTTAATTTTGTAGTTCAATCCTTAATTGCATGCTTATTAATACAATAACAAAAACGGGGCTCTCCACTTCTTCATGGTTTCACATTTTCAGCTGGGTCACGCCGCCGCTTTATCTCAAGTGCCAACTACAAGTGTTATTTATTATATTAAATCTTGGGTTCATTTGATTACAGACGAATTGGTTCACGAAAAGGAGAAATACAAGGCCATCTCCGACGAACTGGACCAGACCTTTGCCGAATTGTCTGGCTATTAAATTTGCTGCCATTTCCCTCTCCCTATTTTCTTATTATTTTTTTTTTGTTTTTCAAGTGAAAGGAAAAAGTTTATTAAATGTCAGTCTCATTCTAAGACTAGACGCTGTTATTTAATTTCAAATTTTCGTTTATTCTCATCCCAGTTATTTTTATTTTTGCTTTTGCCTAGTCCAAACGAACGTTTCATAATATAAAATGACAAACGATATCACGTTCGAATTACTGCCCTAATGATTTGTATTTAAATTGGGAAAAGGTCTAACTTGGTTTAGTCGAGATTTTTTTTAATCTTATAAAACTGCCTTTTCATAGCTGCTTTTCTTATACAAAATCTAGTAAGACAAATTTCTCGATTAAGCCAAGTTTTCACCTTCCACCGCTTCCTTTTTATTCTCTGTAATCCAGCCAAAAAATTCACTATTTTCTGTTATGTAAAGCACAGTTTAAAAAAACTCAATGAATGGTATTTGTATGCTGAATAAAACGCTGTAATAAGGGTGTGAATACAAAACCAAACGGTTTTTTTATTTCATGGTTATTTATAACAGAACTACTTAATTTACGGTAGTTTTAATAATAATGATGCTTACATTTGCATTATAGACAGCTATAACAATTGTAAAATACATGATTATTAAATAGTATTCGTTTAAATCTCCCAAGACATAATTGTACTCAGGTAGACAGGATGATATGGGAAGAGGGCAAGGCGCTCTAAAATAGATGGTCTTCATTCGACAACTTGAAGTGTGTTTACTGCGCAACCGACCGTCCTGTTTCACAAAAAACGTCAATTTTTGTATTCCTATAACAATTCAGGCATATGTTTTATTTATCGATTCGATCACGTTCTAGGTACTATGATTGCATTTTCCATCATATCCCTGTGAAAACTTTATTAAAGTGGTGTCGTGGATGTTTTAAGCAATAACAATGCCCTTGGTTTGCATACACGCCGTTGTAACTGCTGATCCAGCAAGTTCCAAAAAGAAAAATAAATAGTGCGAAGTATAAAGGTCGGAAATTAGTCAATTTTTATTATAATTATCATAAAATTCTAAATGAACTTTTTCTTTTCTTAACTTATTTAAACTTTATTTTTTATTTTAAGCTAAAATTGTTTCCATTTCAAAAAATGTTTTACTTGAGGGCTCGTAGCTCATATTGGTCGAAATGAATTTAATGAATATTTCATTTCGTTTTATCGCGGCATACCAGGTTTTCTTACAACCCATCATTTAGACTTTCCGTCACTGGCGTGACGAAGTAAAGATGGAGGCTAAGAGAGAGGAACACGTGCTGCAATTAATCGGCTGCAGTTTGATTAAACGACGCCCAGTATTCTCCATTGATTCTAAATACACATTCGTAGCATCAGGAGAAACAGTGAGAGTATACTCTACCGAAACCGGCCAATACGTACATAAATTAGTGGAAGATAAAGAAGTCAAATGCGTTCTCATCAACCCGCGGAACCATTTACAACTGATCGTTTGTACCGAGAAAGGAAGAATTTCCTTTTGGGACTATGTAGACTGTATCAAACACCGAACCATCAAAATTAAACAACACCTAGAACATGCATGGATGCCAAAAGGTGATTTCGTTCTTTACGTATTGTCAGCGGACAAAAAACTTTTAAAACTCAACAATTTGAACTTAAAAATCGACTCGGTTGAAATTTTCCATAATGTAAGCAACTTGAAGCGAGTGTCGATCGCAGACAGCGGAAATTTCGCCGTTTTAGCCAGAGATTCGTCTCTCCACGTTTATTTCACGTCAAGTAATCAACGGACCAAGCATTTCTTATCTAAAAAAGAACATTTCACCTGTTGCGCCGCCCACCCTAGAGACAGTTGCTTTGCCACAGGAAACATTTTGGGGAAAATTTTTATTTGGTTCAACATTGATAAAAGCGAGAACTTTGTTAAAAGTACGTTACACTGGCATCAACTTCCCGTTGCAGATTTATGTTTTTCATCATCTGGAGTTCATTTATTAAGTGTCGGAGAAGAATGTGTTTTGGTCAAATGGAAATTGAACGGAGATGTAAACGACAGAGAATTTTCTCCCCGGTTGGGGTTGCCGATGAAGTGGGTGAATTCCTCAATTGATGGTACTTTAGTTGCCACATGCCACATCGATAATGCGATTCATTTGATTAACAGTCGCGGGAAATTGATTTTGGTTATTCAGGGTATAACTCAGTCACATTTTTTACGTAAAGAACCCGTTCCTAGTGGTTTACATTACGAACCGACGACTGGATCGATCGTTTTAAACGGGAAACCGGGTCATTTACAATTTTACTCGTTGCGGGAAGATAAACAATTGTTTAATTTAGATATAACTCAAGAAAATTACCATCACCGGGAACGGGAATTTGATGTAGCTATTTCAGATGTGACCAGAGCTGCGATCAGTTCAAATTGGTTAGCGACTGTACAGGTACGAGACGACAGCGTAACGAGCGTTGAAGTACAGTTGAAATTTTGGAAATATTTGGACCGATCGCAGAATTTCTCATTAAACACGAAGGTCGACTTGCCACAACCAGTTAATGCGCTCGTTTTTGGCGCCATCGAGCGGCGATTTCCAGTCTGTGTTACGACAAGCGACGACCAGACATTTAAAATTTGGGCTGAAAAAGGGAGGGAGCATTGGAAGTTTGAAGGTGGGTCTGGTTACCGACAAGAAGCAGCTGGGGATGCGGATTTTAATATAGATTCGTCACTTTTAGCCGTTGTTTTTACACGGGCTGTCACTTTATGGGATCCAGAAAGCATTGCGCTAAAATCAACCTTGTACGACCCGTTTAGTCATAGCCCGATTAAATTTGTTCGCTTTGGGGCCGCTGAAGAGACGAGTCATTTATTGGTGAGTGTGACGGAAAATAAATTGACCGTGTGGGATGTGCTCAAATCGACGGTGCAGAATCAAGTCAACCGGGACGTGAATTTAATCGTTCACGACCCGTTGTCGAAATTCATGGCAGCGTTTGATAAGGAAAATTTGTTCATTTTCTCACCCGATGAGTTAAATAATCCCGTCTGCCGGTTGAAAGTAAAAAAAGAAATAACGGCGGCTCTTTTTGTTGCAAGAAGCAACGCGATTTCGCCAGATGTTGAAGAATGGGAACAGAAAAGTCAATTGTGGATGATGGATCGGGAAATGGAATTGTATACATTAAGCAAAGGGGAAGACAACACGAATTATGACAAAGTAGTGATTCAAAGTTCGTTGCCGATGACACCACTAGGGGTTGTTTTGTCCCATAAATTACAAGTTGAGGCAGTGGATCATGAAAGCGGCGTCGCGGCTACTAAAGAATCTGCGGATGTTTGCGAGATTTTTTCGAGCGCTTCAAACATGTTACCGTCGCCGCAGAAGCAGTGTGTCATTTTGCATAAACAGTTGTATCTACAACGGAAGATTGAAGAGGAAGAAAATGAAAATTTTGATGACGAGCAGAATGAAAAAGAAGCTAATGAAGAAGTGAAAAGGAAAAGACAAGATTCTTATACTGTCACTCAGAAAGATGTACAATGGAGTGAGACATTCGATTGGTTATCAAGTTTATTTGTTAAATTATAAAATTTCATTAAAATCCATATTTCGATTGAGTTTGTTTTCTTGTCATTTTGTTTTGTGCCCATTGATTTTTCAGTTCCAGTTCCCGTTCTTGAGCCTGCAAAGAAAGTCATTTAGAAGAACGTAAAAATCCAAATTCTGTGGATTAAATAACCTGGAAGGCCAAGTAAGTGATTTGATGTTTTCTCCTCTGTTGTGCTGTTGGTGCTGGACCTTTCTCTTTGTTTGAATGGTAACCGGCATCTTCAGTTAACTGTTTGAGTTCATTTCCTTTTGGCATTTCTTGCTCAACTGAAACGTCTATGAAATTGATTTCTTCTTTGCCTCTCTGTTTTCTTCCTTGCATCTTCTCCAACTAAATTTTAAAAAAAAATTAAAACTTAAATTTTATCAAATTTGTATTTCTTACTAATTGTTGATTCATTTCAAATGGTTTTTCTTCTTCTCTGTGTCTGTAGGTGGGAATATCATCTTCGGGATCGGCTTCTGGGTCTGGATCAATGGCGGGCCGTCGAGCGGCTTCTTCAGCTTCTTCCTTTTGAATTTGTATCGCTTCTTGTTCTAGCGCGGCTAATTCTTCCGCGTCAACTTGCGTTGCGTAAGGTTCATTTGATGGGTCAGGTATGAAATATGGATTCGTTTGTCGAGATAGATTGTGCACTGATTGTAATGGCAGAGCTTCGTCTTCGGTGAAAAAAAAACGTAACGGGCCTTTCTCTTTATCGTCTTCATCGTCACTCAATTCTGTTTTTTTGACAGGCTTTACCTGGTTCGCTTTACGTGAGATGGATTGTGGAATGAGCGAGTTTTGTGTTGTAGTATTTTTAGGCGCTGGGAGACGAGCGAATAAACCCGATTTTCCCTATTATAAAAGTTATTATGGTTTAATTGGGTATTTTTAGTAATATTTAAAACGTACAGCTGGAATAAGTTTTTGTTTCTTCTTAGATGGTTCATCATCGTCAGAGTCAAACTAGAGAAGTAAAATTTATTTTTAGTTTTGTAATTTTAAGGTTGGTTTAATAATTTACATCAGCGAGTGACGGAACACCAATTTTAACTCCTTTACCGTCTTTAATAACTTTGGACGTCAGATCAAGATTTTTGGGTAGAGGAAGGTTAAGCGGTGTCTTTTTTATCACGGTTTCGGTCGATTCCTCTTCTGCTTCGCTGTCACTGTTACCGTACGCCACTAAAGACATGATTAGTAAGTTAGAATATAGCGATCGGCTTTGTATGTTCAGCTAAATTGAGTTTGTATAGTTATCAGATAGAAATATACAACTGCGCGGCCATCTTTACAAGCGGAGTATCAAGAAAACCTGATACCATAATCATTCTTAGCTTGTAAATATAACACAGTGCAAATATATTTATATCGTTATTTCTTTTTTTTGCAGTAGACGATTATTTTTTTCATTTTCGTGTGATTAAATATTTCAAGATTTATTTAAAAAAATGAAATTATCAGATGAAAACTGCGTCGCCTTGGGTGAACAGAGGAACCAAAAGTGGAGATCTTTCGAGGAATTTTTATTGTACATGCAATTACGATGCGTCATAACATTACGAGTATTAGCTATGTCTAAATATACGGTACAATAACCGGGCAATGTATATTAATAACGTTAAAATTATTCATAGATGCATCGCAATATTCAAATTAAAATACGATCACAGAGTCATCTGGTGATACAATTCGAAGAAGAATGCCACCTTTTTGTACAACCCGCACTCTTCTCGCACATCATTTTTGTTGTTTATTTTGGGAGAAAAATATGACAGACGAAGAATTATTCGACGATATTGTTCGTAACTTTGCCGCTTTGCCTACCGATCCGCCGTTGAAACGTGACATTTGTCTGCGTTGCTGGTATTAACATTCAATGACATTTTAAATTACTTTATTTAATTTTGTTATTCAAAGTCGTCCAGTCTCTGTTTGTTGGTGTCTTTATTTGCCGCGGGAACCTGTTCGAACACGTAGCAACATTTTTATTCTACAACACCCGAGCGAGGTAAAATTCTTTTATCAATTAAAAAATGCAATAGAATGATAAAGATTCCTGCTTTAGGAAAAAAGATGTCTTCGAACTGCTCCGATTCTTCTAGCTGCTTTGGGACGTGAAAAATGCCATATAATTCACGGTCGTAAATTTTCCCCCACCAAGTAAATTTTACAAATTTTAATTTATAGAGATTCTCGTGGAATTTATATTTTATTTTGTAGGTCGCCGGTACTTGAGAAAATTTTAACTTCAAGTGAGAGTTTGTTGTTATATCCTGGGACTGATGCAATTGACATTTCTGACATTCCAACTGTAAAAGAAGAAAAATGTTATAATTTAATTTTATTAGACGGAACGTGGGCACAAGCTCGTTCAATGTACCACACAAATCCCTCACTGCAAAGGTTACGCCAGGTAAATTTAAGAATGCAATCGAATTTTTAGAAATATTGAAATTTAATGATTCAGGTTAAATTGAGACACGCTGGTGTCAGCGAATATGTAATTCGTACTCAACCGGCTGACGATTGCCTTTCAACCGTTGAATCGGCTGCTCTTGCATTATCCTATTTGGAAAATGATTGGACTATTAAAGACGTGGGTTAAATTAATTACTTTTTCTGTTAAGTTTTAATTTGATTAAGTTTATTTCAGGTTTTATTGAGACCTTTACAGGCGCTCTGTAATTTCCAGCTACAACATGGCGCAGTGCAACATCAAAGTAAAGAATTTTTGTTGCAAAATGGTAAAATCAAAAGAAAGAAAAATAAGAAAACGCGTTGAATGTTGTAATCGTACTGATAAATGACTGTGATACGACATACCTAGTGATCTCATTGAGTTTTATTTTGCAAATAAATTGAAAACGATTAATATTTTTTTTGTTTTACTCCCGATCGAGAAAATTAGTAAACTGGAAACGTTTAATGTAATTCTATTTAACCCAAATCTCTCACCTTAATGAAAAAAACGACTCAAATATTCCTAATGCCTTCGGCAATGCACTAAGAGTAAGTAAATTACGACGATCATTGTGTGGCAATAAATATGAAAGCATTTTTCTTGCAGATTTGAAATAATATCAGTATTATTCAAATTACAAAGTGGATAAGCATATCTTTTCATATCGACAGTCAAAGATTATTCTGTTTGGGAAAAAGGTGAGTGCAACTTTATTTATGTTAAGTAATCAAAGATTTTTGTCTGGATATTTGCAATCCAGCCTTCATGCAGTTTTTTTTTCACATAAAATGAAAAAACTTTTTATCAATGATAAATTTTGATGTTCTTTATTGGTTATACGTATACATTGCCTAAGAATGAATTCATTCATCAAAACGTAATTTAGTTCCTTGAAAATGAGTATCTTGTTGCTTCAGTCTTCGTTTTGCTTCCCAAGACGGATGCAAAATTTCTTCTAAATATACAAAAACAAATATTCAAAAAAAAGTAATGTTTATAATCACGTTAAATACCTGTACTTTCTTTTGTTTTGCTTGTCAACCTTTTTTCTTCTTTTTTACGCGTTACATTTAAATTTTTAGTAGATTTTAAACGAGCTGAAACCCTAGAGCGCTGTGGTTCTTCGTCATCTTTTACATCTTGATTAATATAAGAAACAAAATCTTCTTTTGACTGAGATTGTCCTTTCTCGTCATCAATTTCTTCTTCATCTGACTGCGATTCCATTTCATTTAGATTAAGTCTTTTTATAACTTTCACGCCATCCATTTTCTCAGTTACTTCGGTTTTTTCTATCGACAAATTGACTTTATTTTCTGCCTTTTTGTCCTGTATTTTCGCCTCTTGTTCTTTATTTTTCTTAGAAATTCTAGTTTTTGGTTTTTCAGCTTTAGTTTTGTATTTACTCCGAATCAGCCTCATTTTAAGTAAGTATGGTAATTCATTTTCCCATTTAGGAAATTTCTCTCTGAATGCAACAATTTGTCGTCTAATGGCAGCATGTTCGGCTAATCTGGTCATTACTCTATTAGTATCGTCTGGTTTCGCCTACATTTAAAGAAAATTACACATTAACTAGAAAAATGAAGTGTTTTTATTTCGTAATACTTTTTTCACTACTTCAGCGTAACTTTTCAGGTTTAATAGAGCAAACTTGGCAACTTGATCTGCATTCAATTCCTAAAACATATTTTAAACGTATTTTATTATTTATTTAGGTATTTCAACAAGTTTATTACTTTAATAGCAACAATTTCCTTTCCGAGATGTTCTGCGCGTCTTTGATTTCGTTCAACTTGTTCTTCCGTCCCTCTAATATACAAAAATTATTCAATAATTTATACGTGTTTGTTTGTAAGCGTGTTTTAGAAATGATGGTTACTTTTTATTTTTTAGTTGCTTGATATTGCGGGTAAGTTTACGCGTGATGTGAACTTTGGCTTGACGTACTGCATTTCTCATTAAGACTATCTAAATGAGAGTTAAAACAATAGTTATTTAAAGGCTAATTCGTACATTTGAAAGACATTACTTGATTATTTACAGCCACAAGATCCATGCTTAGTCTTAACCGGAAATAAATTACTTTAATACGACACAATGTCACAAGATGTCGCTGTCGCTGTGCTGAAGGTAGATTTTAAACTTAGTTTCATTTTTTCTTTTTATTTTTTTAATTTTTCTTTTTATGAAGTTTTTATAACTTGGATTAATGATCGTTTAGTAAAGTAAAATAAAAATGAGGCAATCCACTATTAATGGGTCATAGAATAGTTCTTACTATATAGTTTAAAAAATAAATACCTTCCATAAATAGTCAATATAAATTTAAAATAAAATGATAATATATGTCATTAAAAATTGGACTAAGTCCCTATAAAATTAGATATATGGTGTTAATAATTCCAAAAAAAAAATAGTAGTTAAGAAATCAGTGTAGCTATTTAATTATATAAAGTTTCCACTTTTGATATGTATCAAGTTGCAAAAATTAAAGTATTATAGAAATTTTTAATACTGGCTACATAAAATTTTTTTTAACTTGAAATTCGGATTTTTTTTTTTTACATTTTGGACAACAACAATGCGTTGTACTAAAACGTTTTAGTTGTGTGCTTCTGCAATAAATAGTTTGGCTTTCTTTTCCGTTTTTTTAAATTGTATTTTGAACCCATTCATAAACTAATTTGTTTTCAATATGAAGATATCATTCATAACTAACCTATTGAACTGCCTCATAGAAATTGCACGTAAACATTCAAAAGTCAAACTCCAATAGGTCTTTACTATTTAAGAGAGATATTATTGAAAATTGACCTATCGAGCATGATGTTGCGAAGTGTTCTTGTTGGCTTTTTCTCCATAATTTTAGTTGCAGTTCATGCCAACACAGACTTCTTTGAGAAAAAAGGTAACTATTTATGTTTGCATTTCATTTTTTTCTTGTATGAAATCTATTAATACACGAAAATAATTAAAATTTGTAAATGCGCCTTGTCCAAGTAAATTTTTTTTTACTAAAGTGCAATAATTAATAATTACAGAGAACCAATTGAATGGCACTTGCTCCAGACACTCAGAGTGTCCTCTTTACTCAAGATGCAACCGAAAAAATTCAAAATGTTATTGTGTGATAGATTACGTTAAAGAACATAATAACTGCGTGTTAAAAGATGGTAGGAAAGATAAATCAGTAATCTTATGCAGATCAATTGTATTTTAATCATAATCGTAGGAAAGCTTGGAGATAAATGTGCAAGGATGAGTGACTGTAAAGTCCCAAAATCCTTCTGTGCTGTGGGCGATACCTGTCGGTGTTCGGGTAATTACGAGCAAGTAAAAGAAGAGTGCACCAGTAGGCAAAACTACATATTTCACAAAGCAGTTTTAAAAACAATTATCGGATTCTAGGTTTTGATCCGGTACTATGTGATACAGAAGAAGGTTTCTACCCAAATGGAACTCAATGCGTTCCTGAAGAAGGTATATCTGTCATTAATCTACAGATACAAATGTTAGTAAATTTAATCGTTTGGATTATTCGCAGGAGCAATAGGAGAAATATGCTCTGGGTTATACGATTGTAAGGTCAAGCATTCTGTGTGTGATCAAGATGGCTTCTGCCGGTGTAGTGACGATTATTTTTTACAAGGTTTCGAATGTGTGCAATGTAAGTTGACACCGACACTCCAAGTAGAGTTTTTTAATTTTAAAATTTTTTTTAGTTGCCCCACAATGCCGGTTTAATGGCGATTGCTCTGGTGGTACCATATGTGCACATGGAGCGTGTGTCTGCCCAATTGGATGGAAAAGACAAGGGCATCAATGTATTCAAGGTTTGTTTTGACAAATGTTATTATTAATTTAACCTAACAACTGGGTTTTTTAAATGTGATTTTTTTAGACATTCAACCTGAAAAACGGGAGGCCGCCAGACGCTATGAATTTAACAACCCATCATCTGCATCTGGGTGGCCTAACACCTATTCTGGAGTAATTTAACTGTATTAATAGATTAATTTAGGTTTAATTTATTTTATTTTATGAGTCTTCCAATGGCAACTTAAAGTGGACAATACCCCGCCAAACTTATCTTGCAAAATCTGGAGGGCACGGACGCTATTGCATAGATAGATGCGAATTTAATTGGTTATACTGTGATTCTCAAACAAAAACTTGTGCATGTAGACCGCCTCTAAGATTGGAGGGAGACTACTGCGTTTCAATGGATAACATTGAAACTGTCTTGCGTAAAGCTAAATTCATTAATAGTGAACATGAATATTTAATACCAATTTTTATCACTTAGAACCAGGTCGAACCTACACATCTTTCTCGTCAAACAAAAAGATCAGCGTTAATCACGGCAATGAATGCCACCCCACGTTCGGTTGTTTTCACGAAGGGCTAGTTTGCGATATGCGATGGCATCGTTGTGTCTGTGCAAATTCCTATCACCAGGAAGGTGCCTATTGTGTAAAGCATGAAGGTAAATTATAAAATAAGTAGTAGATTTCATCATGATGATAACTGTTTTATTGTAGAAAGTCCTACTGAAATCAGTGTCCAACCAGAATCTCACCCACCTCCATCATTAATTTCCCCATGGTCTCCCAATCCACCACCTCCTCCTCCTGTACCACCGCAACGTAGACCTAACCCATATGTACACAATCCAAGAGGAACGGAAGAAGGTAATTAGGAATGCTATGCAATCACTCGATAACAAATGTATCTAATTTCTATTATTGCAGTTCATTCTTATTGTTTTAATGACAACGACTGTACAAAATTGTACATGCGATGTAATAAGCCCTTCAGTGTTGGTGTATGTGAATGCATCAATGGGTTTATTAAAAGAGGAGGTGAATGTATACGTTCAGGTAAAATGGCAACGAATACACTGGTGACATTTT
>JAQGAS010001111.1:0-25557 GCA_034686365.1 Pachymerium ferrugineum | reverse complement strand
TAAACGTCATTTCCAGTTTATTATTTAAACCTGCAATTTATCATCACGTCACATGTCACTCAACCTTGTTTATTTCCTGGTGGTCAAAGGGCGAACTAACATCAAACCCTCTAGTGGCGCGCAGGTGCGTGCCTAATGGTCCGCAAACTGCGCACGCTCCGTCGCACCTTGATTAAAGCATCCTCCCTCCCTCTTTTCGTGACCCCCACCTGCACAAGCTGCCATTGGATCTTTTCACTCAACCATCCACAAATCTGCCATTACACAAATCGACGCCATTTTCTTGTTTTTATTTTCTATTTTCCGCTACTTTATTTAGAGAAGAAAAAAATTGAGCCAATCTTTTTCTGTTTCTTTCAGGTTAAAATCTGGTTTCAGAACAGACGGATGAAATGGCGTAACTCTAAAGAAAGAGAACTTCTCGCATCAGGGGGATCACGTGATCAAACACTACCCAATAAGAACAATCCAAATCCGGATCTGAGTGATCCAGAAGACAGGAAAACATGTGGCGACATCGAGTGTCGGATTGGTGAAATGGACATGACTACATGCACAAGTCCCACGTCAGGGGACATTTTAAGGGCCGGACAATTGCATGAGGGACGCAGAGACAGCCAGGGAGAGGACTCTGATGAAGAAGAGATTAAAGTATTGTAAAGTTTTCTTTAAAAAAAATGGACTTGTAATTATTCAAATTGCCACCAGGCGGCGCTGTGGTTAGCTAATATTGTGGACAACAATTTTTTACGAAATGATTCATCTTAATTTGTGGTTTACTTAGCATAAAGCGGCCGCCCATTTCAAATCAATATCTACTGGACTAATTTTTAAATCACACTTACCCAAGACAGTTCATTTGTTTGGGATTCGTAAAACCGAAACCACAATCAATTTATGCAGACCAATTTACATTAAACCTCATTCCAATTCTATTTTGTGTGTAATTACGTAGCACTTTATGAAGGCATGGCAAATTATTATTTTTTATAACCTTACCTTGAAACTAATGTAACGACATCGTCAGCACTCTTCACTTTCAAACGTCGACTTTGGATTTTCATGTGTGCCTTTGTCGCACACTAATAAAACAAAATGTATTAATTATTAGGGTTTTAAATTCATGCATTTTAACTTATTTACGTTTAATTTACTTGTAATTCCATTAATCATTAGGTGTTACGAGATGATAACTTTTTTTACTGCTGGATTATTTTCCTGCGCTCCGGTTTTTCTTCGTAGTAAGCGGCCATTTGCAATATGCTTGTAGCGCCGTCTGGTGAGCGAGTGATCGCTAGTGTCAACGATTTGGTTGTGATCGCATTTCTATACGTTCCTAAAAGAAATAAATGAACGATTTACAACAACTTAATGACCTCAGTATAAAAAGCTAACTTTTGTCTGTACATAAACCCCCGTGCTTTTATGTAGTAATTTCTTTTATTTTTTACATAAAAATTCATGTGTAGTTTTAAAAAAATAATAATGGTTTTCCTATTCACCTTTTCTTTATTTTCTATAAGTTGATTTCAATTGAACATTCTATTCAAAATCTCGATTTTAAAAAAAAAATTCAAAAAATAAAAAAATTGAAAAGCTAATTGCTGACTCAAATCACTCAGAAAACATCTTTAACTAAAACTGTATAATTAACTTTCCGCAGAAAACAAGAAGAATTGATTAAATACCATTGACGGTCATATCCAATTTAAAATGGTTTTCAATTTCATGTCAAATGAGTTGAAGCCTCTGGGCCAGGGTATCTGCTCTTGATAGCAAAACAAGATGGAACGAATTTCGGTTTTTGAACTTCATTCTGCGCAGACATTCGCTTTTTCTGCGGGACTACTTTTGCATTTGTTGTAATTTAGCTCCAATATAACTAATAAATGCTGTTGTTGTTGCTTTTATGCACATTTTCAATGTGAATAGGCAGTTTGCCGAATAGTTCCGATGATGCAATCAAACATGGCGGCGTGATGTTTTAAGCTTCTAAAATATTACGCCAGTTTTAATTGCATTCGAACGAATGTTGGTACTAATGTTTCGTACTTAAAAATCAGTAGATTAAAAATGAAGCCAATAATTATAGCTTATATGTGAAAAACCTTACTGGTTAAAATTGACGATTAAGAAACAACAATTAGTTTTGTGTATTGTCACTTATAAGCAGCATCAGTGTACGCATTTTGCCATTATTGAAAAGCCTGAAACCTTAAGACATAATTTCTTAATGTACATTTCAAACAAAACACAAAACTTGTTTATAAAAAATATTTCGTAATAACCCAGTTACTTTTTAGCAGTGCCGACTTGACTTTCTCTACCAAAAATTAATCTCCTTCTTCCCCTTTTTTTCCAACGTAAACACATATGTTTAGCGACCATATTATGCATTACCGTTTCAAAAGAAGTGATAAACGAGAGTTGTAATGACGTCACATGATTAAAATCAATCCATTAGGATATCATAAAGGCATCTGCCGTGTTCCTGACACTCGGGAGGGCTTGGGTAACGATAAAAGAAGGGACAAAACGGAGGGAGATCTGTCATCTCAAGCTGTTGGCCACACAATTTGAAGCTACATTTCATCCCACTCCTAAATACATTAGGAGAGTAATTGCTGCAGTAATTGAAGCTCGAGACTCATTTTATGGCCGCCATGTTCCTCAAAGGGAGAGACCCGTGCCACTTATTGATTCCACCCCCTCCTCATTGCAAGGCCTTATTACTCTTCACCTTCGCCCAAATATATTTGATCGAGCTCCATCCGTTGCTTCTATTATGACAAGAGAAAAAAAAATTAAACCTCTCCCTCAACTTCTCTATTTTAACACTTCATATTAAATAACATTTTTTCATCACTCTACATGTTTAATAATTTCATTGTTTTTATTGAAATTTTTTCTTCAAAATTTCATTCAATAGCAGCGTTGATACTTAATTATTATTGGATGGTAATCACGTGATATGGAGCAAACCAATCAAGTGTTACTAAATTTTCCAATGGAATATTGTTTACGCACTTTGCGGGAAGAGGGCGCACGGTGAGTGAGGGATGGTGTGAGGGGGGGTCAGTCAGTGACGCCTCATTACCCGTGGCGCCGTGAGAGGGCGTGCACATATGTTTAGTAGAATCAATCCAATCGGATTAAAGTCAACAGCTTGTGGTGACGGCTTTTGCCGACTATGACGTCAGGATGAAGAGGGGAATCATGGGAGATGGTGGGGTATAGTGTAGAAGGGGAGGGTGAAGTTTGATTTAGTGTGACGCATTAGAGCGGGGGTCAAATGAGACCAAGCAGAAATCCAATCTCAACAAGCAAGCAGACCTCTGTACAATAACGCTCCATTTCCCACTTGATCAAAAAAATAATAAATAAAAAAAAAATTATAAATCATTAAAACTTAATAAAACATTAATAAGTCAAATGGTACAGTGGAATAATTACTTTCTTAATCATTTCAACCCAAAATTGAATCTTTGAGCCTCTTCATTCAAATGACTCAATTTTTTCTACTTACACACTCATTAACAACTTTCTTTGAAATCAAATTTCCTCCTTCAATGCTCTCCCAAATTATTTTTTCCCTTCTATTCACTAAATTCCTGCACACTTTCACCCAAAACCCCTACAAACATACTCAAGCTTAACCCATTATATATTTTTTTTGTTTAGTTCTATTTTCCTTTCCCATTTTTTTTTTATTTTATTTTATTACTTTTTTTCCTCCGCGCAGGGGCGTGCATGTGACAGCACCACGAACGCCGTCCGCGTTCGCGACTAATGGGCCGTCAGCTGCAGACCCGCGTTCCTTGATTATCTTCGGCGTCAGTCGCTCGGTGGCGCCCCTCCATCCCCCCCCCCCCCTCTCTTTCCACTCCACCCTCAAATTCATTGGCCAAGAAGCTTTGACCCCCCCCCCCCTCCCTCGCGGTAAAATACGTTTCATTTGTTTTGCTAATGATGGTCAGTTTGGCTCACCTGGCGCCAATGGCCTCAGGTGTGAATGAATTCCAAATGACGTCATCACCTGTGCTTAACGTGCTAACAAGTCGACAGATTTTATAAAATGGCCATTTACAGCCTACCCACACGCGAAATTCGCATTTCACGTAGCTCTATTTGGGGAGCCAATTAGGAGTGAATGGATTGACCAATCACAGGACTTTAAGGTTCTTGGAGCGAGTTTCGGTTTCGGCTCTGTTGTTTATGTTAATGAAATGGGAAAACACGGCGCCACTACATTAATGGAATATCATCAACACGTGGAGGCGCCGCCATCGCGCCACTTGAACGCAATTATTCTCCACATTAAACGCCAACGAGCGGACGCAACATGGAGCTGCTTACGACGTCGCATTAGCACCGAACTAAAACTTGGCGGTTAACGATCAAATAGCGTAACCTCTTTCGCTTTTTCGACTATGTACTTCGCTTCATTTCAGCCTTCTCATTCTTGTTATGGTTACGAATTAACTCAGCAAACCCCCCGTCGACTGAATTGCGTATTTTATGAGTCTTTTTCTTTTTATATTTATTTCCTGGTTTTCTCCTAAATTCAGTTAAGTTAAAATTGTTTTTTGGGGGAGTTTTTTAAAGGGTTATTAGTAATCAATTTTTGCTAGAAAAAGGCAGATGTTTTTAATCTGGTTTTCAATAAAATTTTTGTTCCATCCATTCAAATGATTATTGTCTCCATTTTAGTTAATTTGGTTGGTTGTCATAATCATTTTCTGAAAAGGCACTTGTGTACCGTAGTTCTTCAGTTTCTCAAGTTTCATCTAATACCATAAACGTCCACTTAACTCAATTAGCTAATAGCAGTACTTACCAGAATTTTGTTTTCGATGTATCATCATGGACTTGCAGCGATCGTACCATATTAATTTTTCCAGAAATGTCCTAAACTTATGATGGCGGAAAGAGGTAGGAATTCCGGTTACTGCTAACTGATGACCTCTAGTGAGAAAAATAAAAATTACTTTTTTGGTTCATCTCTTTCCGACGAAACTCGTACAGCTTCTGTCATCTAGTAGACAATTCTTTCTAAGCAGTGATAAAAAAAAATTTTTTTTCCCGCTATGAACTTTTTAGTTTTGATTATCGAAAATTTCTTTTAGTATATGTATATAAATTAAATACGTGATCTCATAGCTTTTATTAGTATAATTTACATTTTAAAATTATTGTTCCAATATTTAACCAAGCTTTGGTTTTAATCAGTGTTTCCACCTTGTGGCCATTTTCATATTAAAATAAGACTTGAATATCCAAAGCCCAAATTACTGAATATTCAAGATTACCTAACCTAATCCAAAGTTCTAAATACTAGACCTCACGTTTATATTTAAGTATTGTGTTTGCTCTGTTTTACATGGCATATGTATATATGGCACCACCTTCATCCCGGCCCTTGACGGTAAGAAATACGGAAAATGTGCTTTGACAACTACTATTTTATCACGTAATAAAAAACACGCACTTTGACATCATACATTTTGTGGTTATACACTATTTTATTTATATTTGAATGTTCAAGGTAGGTTTATGTTCTTCAACCGGAGATGATGGAGGTGGTTTAAAGACCCGACCGTCCAAACGTTTAAGCTGGGTGGAAAATTTTGTAAACTTTTCTACTTCACTCGATTTGTTTGGCACGTGATAACCCCATCTATATTTATACACTTTATGAAACCCAAGAGATTCAAACAACTCTTGTTTTGCAGTTTGTCGTTCATCTATATCAGCTATTGGTATTCGCTCGGCATCCAATAACTGCCTGCAGAGATGAGATAAAACGAACTTGGAATAACCTAAGAAAAAATTTCTAAGTATAATTCAACTTAACTAACTTTAATTTTGTACCTTTATTTTGATGTTCAGCTACGGTATTAACTAAACCAATACTTCCTTCCGCGTTGCATACAGCCCATGACACTAGATGCCGCGCATGTTCTATTTGATGTGAACCTTGAGATCTCATAATGGGTAAGAAAAGACCAGTAGAAAAATCAGATAGCATTAAACGATGGAATTCTTCAGGTGTGACTAACTCGCGATATAACCACGAAACCCTCATCATGTATTCGTGACTTTCTTCAGTAATTGGACCAAGAACAACTTCTTTAGGAAATCTATATAAAAAAAATATAAAATGTCAAAACGAATTATGAGAGTTTGAAACTCAAAATTTTGAATAGAATAAAATTATTTCTTAACTCTTTTACAAGTCTCTTATCATCCTTCAATTGATAAAGAATGTACGCTGTATCAGCCATGTGCATCTTCCCATCATGTCGTCTGCTTGCTGCTGTGTACATTGGGGATAACTCTTCGAATATTTCCCGGAATAAAATAACTTTCGTGTGATCCATCACAGCTTTATTTTCCATCGCTTTTGTCATTTGCTCAAACGACGAGCCGAAAACTACAAAATCTTGATCCAAATCAAACTGAAAATTAATAGCGTTGGAAATTAGAACCTGGATGAATGAAATTATGGAGTCAAAACCAAAAGTTTCAATTTTTAGAATGAAAAATTAAATAAACAAAAAGGCTGCCTAGTGTGTACAAGTTAAAAAAAAAACAAAAAAAAATCAAAATACTTTTTGAAATCTTTCATCCTGTTGCCTGATCACAATCATTTTCGGGTCCATTTTCGTTCCGTTCATCCGCGCATAACATTTAATATGATTCGATGTAAAATTCCGTTGCAAAATTCCAATAGCCTGAAAAATAAACAAGAAAAATAATAATACAATAATATAAATAAATGTATTAAATATAAACTTACCTTTAAAGATTTGGGTAATTCCGTTTTTAAATCCTCGGCTAATGCTCTGTACTCTGTTGGAGGAATGAGGACTAAATCTGCCATTATCTCTTGGAAAAATATCAAATTAATCAAATTTTGAAATAATATTTTCTTTAAACCTTTAATCTTATTTTCCAATCGATCGACACCTATCGATCGGTGATGTGACATTTAAAACCCTGTTCAATTATCTCAAAACGTTTTAAACGGACAAAAATAAAACTCATAAATATTAATATAAAAATATCAGTATAAAATGTTAAGTAAATGTCGTCTGCTATACGACATGGGTCATTTAAAGTTGATAATTTCCGTGATATGTTTATATTTTCATGCTCGTTTTATACTTATTTCAGAGCAACGAATACAAACAACTTACCTTTGACTTAGACATGGATTATGATGTGTAATAAATTCAAAACTGATAATACTAAGCCGAGATTTCCGACATAAGGTGAAGGTATTATATTATCTGAAATGCTGCCCCCTGGTGGCAATTATCGTAACAATGTGTTTGCGCCGACTCTCTAGAGGTTCGTCATTTAAAAAGATATTGATCCACATGTATAAATTAGCCTTGGAAAAAAAACATTTCTAAATTGAATTTATTAATATTCAAATACATTTAAGAGTCTCTCCAAATTTGTAACAACTATTTACAACAAATTGTTAAAGCGCCTAACACGTCCACTATATCATTACACATGAAATGATAAGTTTATACACCTTTTCTTTAAAAGTGATGACTAGTAGAATTTGCAAACGTGGAAGACAACAGCAAACTTATAATATCTAAAAAACAGTGGTATAATTTATCTACAAACATGATTGGGATATTTTTTTCATCGTTAACCATAAAAAAATAATAAAAATCATTGTTACTTTTCTTAATATGAGCGAGTTTCTATTAAAGTTCTATGTGGTAACCTGAATATCACAAAAGACATAAAAATGACAATACGAAAATAAACGTAAATTCAAAATGAACAAATTGAATAAATGATTAAATTATATTTTAATAAAAATATTAAAACAGCCTTTTACTTAACCCGTGGCATTATGGGTAGAAAAAGAATTATGCCTTGTTTCTAAGGCGAGTAATTCTTGCTGCAAAACACGCCTGGTTGCCATCAAAGATTTCTTCTCTTCTTGTAAATGCCGAACTTCCTCTTCTACTTCTTCTAAACGATGCATGGCGCTCGCAGCTTTAGCTGTTTCCATTGCTACCATTTCTTTAAGCTTCTCATTCTCAGTTTCCAAAGTGTGGAGAACCATCAATTTAATATTCAACTGTTCATTTTCTTCTTTAAGCAGAACTACATCTTTAGATTCGTAAACATCATCTGTGTTTGTTGTCGCAGTGCGTTTGAGTGGTTTTATTACTGGAGATGACTGTGACACAGGCAGTGGTGATGGAAGATTTGTAACAATCGCTTCAACATCTAAAGTTAAAAAAAAAATTATTAAATTTCAATGTTAATGGTATTGGTGCTTAATTTAGGGACGACTGTGGCCACCAAGTGCCGTGTTTGAAGTATACGCCTTTACTGGGTAAACCACTTTGCCACTCGAGAAGGTCGACATTCCTGCTCGGGATGTAAAAAATTTTAAAATGTTTTGGATTTATGGCAATAACTCGAAATTTAATGTAACATCACATCCCATTTATATATAAGTAAGCTAATCCCGGCACAGTAAAACCTGAAAATAATCAAGCTGGACTACCCAGTTAGAACCTATACTTCAAATGCGGCGCTTGATGGTCCATAAATCAGGCAGTAATCCATTGGCAGAAAATGAACTAACCTTTTTCGAGACGTTTAATATGAAATATTCCATCGGCTTCTCGTCTTATTGATAATTTGGATATGGCCAAGTCTATGGGTACGGGTCCCGGTGATGTGACGTTAACTGGCGGACGATCATCCTTTAGGAGAATAAAAAAATAAATTCAAATTCGTGAAATAAAAAATTGGTAGTTAAATTCACCTGTAAACTAATTGTTATATCTTGTAGATATATTCTCAATGGCATCGGTAGAGGAATAATTTCATCTTCAATTAAATCCGGCATTCCCACAACGCCACCCATTAATAATGATAAAGAGACGCCGGAAATAATTCCCGTTAAAACACCCCGTTCTTCCGCTGCGGTAGCAACTTTCTCCGCGAAAGGACCGATTTCGTACCGGATTCTGACGTCACATGGGTGGTGGTTGAGACCATTTTGTGTTTCTTGCCAACCTCGAGAACCTTCAAATAGTTTATAAAATTAGAAATTTTCAATCAATAATTGGAAGCAGTCCTTGAAATTGCATAAAATAAATTCCATGATCGAAAATATTCATTTTTGAGACCTCTAGTAGAACAGCTGACCTGATGCTAATTAATAAGGAGCAACGAGCAAGTACCCTCGCTTGATATGAACGGAAATTAAGTCTTTACAACTGTCGAATTGCAGGTGTTTCTTATTGCTACAAAATTCTATACATCATCAGAACCTAAATGGTAATTGATGGCGAAAGGATTGTTGTAGAACTAAATTTCATACCTTCAAGAAGTCCAAAGACCATAAACTTTTCATCCATTTAGAAAGTTTTCAATCAATTAATTATTCTTACTCATTAATATCTTCAGTATAAACACTTGATACTATTAAATGTTTAATAAAACGTTTTAAATGCACTCAACCAATAACCTTTCACAGCACCGATATTGTTATCGTTGCTTGCATCATGGAGGTAAATGTATTTCATTTATCTCCATGTTTGCATCAAGGCCGTCAAAGTAAATACGGAAGTATACACTAGCGATAACTGATCCACACTATGATTGACTAAGGAATTTACAAAGCTAGCGTTTCATTGGTCAAAGCACAGCCTAGTGGGATCGCCCTAGCGCACCAAAGGCATGAGTCTTATAATTATAATTATAATCTTATAATTTCGATTCTTTTCGGGCAAAATGTTATGTTTTTGACCGTACTACTTTTAGTACAAAATGTTTTTCGAGAAACATTTATCTGCAATATTCTGCGCTAAATGCTCATTTGCTTTCATTACTGGTATCAATTTCCGGTCAGCATCGGGATCGTTCTCTTTGGATAAGAGTTTGTTCGTCCCGCCCCTGTGTTATTTTGCGGTTAATATGCACTATTGCAAGAAATTCCAACAAACTTTAACAACTAATACCAACTAGTTCATCTAAATTTTAAAGCATAAAAATTTTCGAATTTGCTTATTCAACCATGCAATTTCACAGACCACTCATTTACAAAAGAATTAAAAAAAAATTACGCGCTGAAAATTTAGTTTGAAATTCATCCCAAGTAATGTTACTCTGTCCTTCACTTGCCAGTTGGCGACACAGTAATCGGATGACAGAATCGTGACCTTTCGAATTTTGAATCACTTCCACTTTACCCATTCGAAAAGTTAAAGTAGAAACCTAATATCAAAAAGGTTATTAAATAAAACAAATTTCAACTCTCCATCAAAATTTTTTTTACCAAATCCAACCTCTTCACACTACAAGATGAAGTAGATGTCGGCGTTTCCTTCATCTCACTTGCCTTCTCAACTTTCACTCCAATACTTGTCGACCTAAACAATGCATCCTCCGCCTTCGTCGCCTGATTATCTAAATGCACCATCAAAAACTGATCGCTGTCAGACGACAAATCACTCCGAATCGACAACGTCTCCCAATCCTCCATCGATTGCGCATCATCCGGACTATTACCCATCGCTTTCCTATCCATACTTTGCAACGATGCTTTACTAGACGTCAACGCTGAATCAATACTCGAACGAAGACTTGAAAACCCTTTCTTCATGACGCTAGATCCCGACGCTAAAGTGCGTGTTAAATTATCTGACAAATCGGTCAACGGAGTTCTCTCTGTATGAGGAATCTCCTCTTGCGGCAAAACGAGCATTTCCTTACTCGCAGACGAAGACGGCGAACCATTCGCCAGAGACCGCGAATCTAACAACGAATCGCTCCGCGATTTCGCCATATTTCCCTCCACTACCGAATCTGTATCACTCGGAACCTTTAAATCGGCATGTTCTGACGCTGACTCACGGACTCCATTAACGACACTTTGTCGTCTATAATTTGCCTCGTCGGGTGTAATTGACCCGCAATTACCAATCGATTCTTCATTCTCACCTTCCGTTTCTGGTGTACTATTTAATACAAAAGTAACGTCCATTTCCGGTATACAAGCAGCGGCACAAGTGATTGGAGACTCAGCAATTGCAACACCCAATATTTGGGACGTGTCAGTCACCAATTGCTTTGTCATTTCCGATACGGAGTCGAGTGTTCGTTGGAAGAATAAATACTGATAATGATTAACTTGAATATTTATCAAGCTCTGTACATGCGCTAAAGCATAAATATCGCCAGGCATTCCATTCTTTGGCTTCTGATAAATCCATAAAGTAAGGGGCAACGCATCTAAAAACGGGACTGGTCTCGACTTTGGTTTATTAGGAAAACTAGGGGATGTAAAATCAGCCCACACTGGATCCATATGAATACACCAAATATTTTTCTCCTCCTGCCAAAGAAGATCTTTTTGAATTTTATTAAATAACTCTCTAATATCTTCCGCTTCTCTCGCTTTCGACTGATCCCCTGATGCAAGACTTCGGTCGCTACTTAAAGAATGTTCCACGAAAACATCTTGAACCGGATGTGGATCACAAGGTTTCGACGGAAAACCAGAACAGAAAAATAATTCCCCCGCCTGCAGACACTCCAAACATTTCCCTAAATCTAATCTCCCGCACGAATCACCAACCCGCGAATTCGTTAGATTTAACCGCGAAATTTGAATTTGTAATTTCCGTGGACGATCCGCTTGGTTTTGCGGTCGTTCCATGTTGTCGACGAATAAGATACGCGGCATTAAAGCTTCAAGACGAACGTCTATTTTAGGAGCGGGTGTGGACGGGGGTTCTGGCATAGTTCTGCGCAGGCTCAGAAAAAAGGCATTTAACCATAGTAGTGTAGGCGAATCGAAGGTGACATGTAGGGGATTAAGCTGGATGAATGTATTCGGTGGCGGAACTGGCAAATTCATGTCTCCTGGGTAATAATATTGCGTCCACTCTAAGTGGAGACTGGACATGTCCTGTGGTAACATTAGTCGGCCTTTGTCGCTGGCTACGCATTTACTGGGAGCTGACGACCGGGTTATGGGAGTTGAGACGCAGTAAACGGTGAATTCGTCTATACGGACGACTACACAAACAGACATTAGGCGGGCCAGATAGTTGTTTATTGTCGATTTTGTTGGGGTTGATGATCGTTTTGGCGGTTCGCCGGGTACACGGTGGACAGGTGTGTGTTTTGGAGATTCCCCTGGGAGCAGTTCAATAAGACGCATGCGGAAATCGGTGAGTAGTGATGAAACCCAAGATGAGCGGGAAGTTGAGTTTTCTTTATAGCGGAGCCAGTATTTTCGTGAGCCATTTGCTAGATGGTACGGGTAATAGTCGATTGAGAGGTTTTCTAAGGTTACTTGAATTGCACCTCCTTCCAGTAATAATGGATGTGAGGAGCCAACACCTAGTGAGAAATTTTTGAATTAAAAATAATTTATCTTACAACTTAATTACAAGTGATTTCGCAAAAAAACGCCGCTTTGCTACAATTATTTTAACGTTCCGATTGCTTGAGTACATAAGGAAGTTAACGCAAGTTGGTTATAACATGTCCTAAACTAAGTTCATATACATAGTGAATCAGGCATGGCCGCAGAACTCAGAAGAATTTTACATAGTGTGGAGGAAAGTAGAGGAAGCAGTTATAAAGATTAAGCTATCCATCAATAATCGTTTCTGACAATTCTAAAAGCAAGATGGCTACAATAACCGATCTCGATATGTCACGGGTTTGCGTGTCGAGTCTTATATCGGTTTACTGAATCCAAGCTGTATTAAATCTATTAGTTCCACAGAAGATTCAAAAAATCAGAACTGCAGATTACCAAATAAAAGAATTTTGGGGCAAAAATTGTTTCACACTGCTTTCAACTTCCAAAATTTAAACTAATGTAAACTCTCCATGCCATTTTTTTCTACTTTCTGCGTACATTCTCTACGATCAAATTTAGTAGCAACACACATCAATCAACGGGATCCACAGATCCGCAATTAAGATATTAAACTTGTGTTTTCTGCTGATTCTTATACCTTCTTAAGTTTAGGATACGTAAAGTTTGCGTTATCTTTCTGTTAGAGAATTTGCAGTCAACAAAAAAGTTCTACTGAATGACAGAAAAAACTTCGGCCCAACAGTTACTTTCTGTATCCCGTAAAACCTCATACGTTAAGATAAGCAATGCAAGTCAAAACCGTAAGGAAGCTGCTTATTAGGACATCTCATAAGATTGGCAGTCCAGGGAAAGGAAAATGACCCGAGAAACGTCATTTTTCTCAAAAAAAATATTTAAAATTTTATAATCTGCAACACTAGAAGCAGAAACATTATAATTATTATTATTCGACTGTGTGCTATTATTAATCATGGTCTAGCCATCTTTCAAACAACATATCATTTATCAATTCCTCGTGTCATTTATCGTTGCAGTAAAGCAATCGCACAATGAATTCACTAGTTTTGCAAAAACACCAAAAGTAATTATAGCAAATTCGGTTCTCTAATGGCGTCAGATGGCCCCTGGCACTGAAATATGTCAGTTGAGGCAAGCCCCATCTACCCACTAACATCGCCACGAGCGAAAATTAGTGGCAGCGCCGTCCTCATCACTCGCCGATGACCATTCCTTCATTTATTGCATTACACATATTTAATTACCGTCAGGTGTGACTTCATCGCAGAGATGTAAATCAATTCGGCCCGAATAAAAATGATATGACGTTTCATGAACATCGTATTGCCCAAAAACACGTGCTAGGACGTTATCTACAGTTGTGGTATGTGTTCGTGGTGGATGGGGTGCGGACAACGAGGCTTGATTGCGCCAATCGGCCGATGACTAATTTCAAGTAGAAAAAATATTTAACACTTGCAATTAAATTCATTTAATAAAATATAACCTCTAATTTTCTTGCTGCTTTGGTTTTCTGACTAAGTTGTGTGGCCCTTTTGATCAAATCACTGAGCGAGTTGGCAAAATGTGATGCAGCTCTGAGTTGCGAGTCAGTTACCACCCACAAGAGTTCGTCCAAAATAAAAACTAAGCGCGATCCCAGGATACTACAGTCGCTCAATCTTTTCTTTATTGTTATCCGGCATCGCGCCTGGTTTGTAATAAGCCTTAACGGTGTATAAAATTCTTCCTGAAGCTCCACAGCTTTTGCCTCTACTCTCAGGGTTTGCCATTCGACTTGTTTAAATATAAGTAATTCCCCCGATTCCGGTTCCTTTAAACGCGTCATCCGTAAATCACTTTTTTGCCATGTTGGAGTTCGGGAGTCGAGACACAAGCGGGATAACTGAAATTAAAATATTTTTAAATTTAATTAAGAAAGGTTCTGACAATTTCTTTTTAGGTCAAATAAATGTCCCGGTTCGTTTCTTTTAAAAAATATAATAAAAAAGGAAAAATGTATAAAACTTTTGTTTATCTTTTCCTGTTTACATGCAATGTTAATTAGTGCAAGTGAATTACTCAAGTAAAAATAATGTCATTACGTGAAATGATGCATGAAATGCTTTAGAGCTGAAGTTGACGACTATGCTGTTCACTCTTACTGTCATTCCATCAATGACTTTATCGGAGAAACCGTATTTTCCACCGGAACTAAATTATCAGACAAAAAAAATGTGTATAGTGTAAATTAAAAAAAAAATGATAATACGGGTACCTATAATTTGGCACAGGCGTGTGTGTGGAATGAGGTCGTAATTCCTCGCAAGTTTCCATTTCCACTAAAACTTCGTCTAAATTCTAATACAAATTTACGTATTTTTTAAAAATATTTTTCACACGACAAAGCAAATTTTATTTATTTTATTATTAAAAAATAGAGTTCGCTTATCAGTGTGAACTTACCAAGTAAATAGGTACGGATTTTAACTTTGTCCACATTATCTGTAAAAAAAAAAAAAAAAAAAAAACAAACAAATAAGTTTTAATTTAATTTCCACAAAATTTTTTAAAAAGCAATTTTCTTTACCTTGCACGACACTTTGTTGCAAATCGCTTTTGTTAGCCGTATCCATACTGGTAGTTCTAGCAAATCAGTCAATACATCTTCATTCAATTCAAGATCAGTGAGTTCACCTTCCCCTTTTAAAGTGCTGACGTTTATTCGATCGGTAGATAAGTTCTTAGTGAATCTGAAAATTAAATGTTTGTACGTATTAAAGTGCTTCGTTATTTGAATGGTGAGAATGAATAAATGTAAGAAAAATTACCTTGATAGGTGTTTTAAGATTCTGTTTTTGATAAGAGAAGCCATCTGTGTTTGATTTAATGATCACTTTTGAATGAACTCAGATATCCGCATCCATTATCCTCGTCTTGCTGCTGTTCCTGTTGTTTCCTTTCGAAATAATCACGTGAAAAGTGAAAAATGTTTACGTCATGGGATTTTCTTTTTGTTGAGTTATTTAGAAACGGAAACCCAAGTGTAAGTGATAAAAAGAGAAAAAATGAAAATTAAATACGAAATTTAGCGTTTAAATCTGTGTAGTCTAATTTAATGAAATAAATAGTCTTCACTGTAATAAATCAGGGGCAAAAATATTCAAAATTATTGTAGTTAAATAGCAGATTTTGTTCTTTTTGTTTTTAACAAGAACGATTAATTCCTTAGTGAATATCAGGATTTATAATTAACCTTCGCTATCGACTCGAGATGGCGGGCTTTACATCGCGCTTTACGGTATAATTACCTTAAAATAAAATAATAAGACGTCAGTATTAACATTTCCGTGATTATTTTATCAGTTGCTTTCAAAAGTGTTAAGACCACTACCGCGATTTTTCAGTTCTGATACAAATCCAGTCATTGAAAAAAGTACGTACAATTAAGAAAGAGTTTTTGAAGTAAATGCATTCAATCAAGGAGCCACCTGCGACCATCAATGTCTGTGTCTCCTTGATGTAGTATGCAGTCACCTAAATAATAAAACTTACATTTTTAATTTATAGGTATTAATCAAGTGACGTTATTAGGCCGTGTTGGTATTAAGCCTGATTTAAAAGGAACTGCCGAGCATCCAGTAACAATTTTTACACTTGCAACAAACACAACTTACAAAGATCAAAGTGGAGAGTTCAAGCAGAAAACAGAATGGCACCGAATAGCAGTTTTCAAACCTCATTTACGCGAAAATGTTTTCAATTATTTACAAAAAGGGTACGACAAAATCGCTTACCTAGGCCTATTACAAGCTTATTCTAAATTTACTTACAGGCAGCGTTGCTTGATCCAAGGAAAAATCTCGTACGGTCAAATCACGACAGCAGAGGGCTTAACTCAAATTACTTCGTCTATTATAGCGGGTAAAACTTTGAGGAATGACAAATTTACTTGTGACGTTAATCACATATTTTGTTTAGATGACGTCGTTTTCCTTTCAAAACATAGCACTGTAGCGGAAACAGCAAAAGAAAGAAGTTTTCTTGAAAAATAATTATTTTTGCCAAGAAATAAAGTTTGCTTACTTTGTACAATTAAAATTACATTTCAAATAAATACTTACAAGTTGACGATAAAAATAATTTGATGACCTTTACTTGTCTAACAATAAAAAATTTACATAGGAGTGAAACAATAATTGCAACCAGTAAACAAAACTCGTGATGTAAATGCGGTACAATTCAAACACAAATGAGCGTTAGTGAAACGAGATTAGTTGAAAAAATAAGTGAAAATATCTATACAAAATAAAACATTTTTTTTTTTTAACAAATATTGGTCCCATGTTGTTTAACTAAACGGGAGATCAAAACATTTCACTTGATTTATACAAGAAAATTGAGAAAATATGAGAGATCTTGCTGCCTCAGAAAATAAAGAGAAAAATATTTCCTGCCATGATGAAAACTAAAAACATCTAAAATATGGACGGGTATGCATTGGATGTACATTTGATTACTGTTCTTCAGTTTTGATACCACCCAATCCATTACTATGGATGCTCATATCCAAAGGTTTGTCATTCATTCTTAGTTTACTTAAAAGCGCCCTCTGTTTACAGTTTTTCAACTCGGTCGGTTGCCGTAAAAACCTTTAAAAATAAAGATAATTTTAAAATGAGCGGAGTTTCAATTATTAATGAACTTACTGATAGCAATGTCTTTCTCCTTGAACTTTTCGTAAGATATTTACACGGTAATAGTATCGCAAAGCACGGGACATTTTGTCAAAATTCATATTTAAATGATTCTTTTGCAAACCCCAAAGTCTTGCCAAACCATTCGGATCTGTTATTTTAAAAACCCCATTTTCGTGATTGAACCAACGAATACACGAACTGTAACGTTGTGCCGGATCGTTTAATAGTTGATGTAAAAAATCCCACAAAAGTCGTCCATCTATTATAAAATACCAAATTAGTAATTCGAACTTGCAAGTCCGTTCCGCGCCTCTGTCTGCAACAAGTGTTCTAAATTTGGTCCTTTAAAAGTAGTTACACCACTTGCCAACAAAGGTTAGGAACGAGCATATTAATACTTGTTATTGGTTCACTGGCTGTAGGTATTTGTTCAGTTATAACAGAAATAGGCTTCTTTATCTCTGTATCAACAACCATTGAAGGCACCGGACTGTCTGTACCGCTGTCTTCATAATCTAAAAAAAATTATTTTTAATATTTCGTATAAACGCTTTTTTTTAAATTTTAATACCTGACATATTTCCATTTTGTTCGTGTGTTTTCTGTTTATTATTATTAGGTGACGTGCGGTGAAGTCTAGGCGAACCATCTGAACGACTATCGTTGGAGGGCGCAGGGCTCAATGTAACGGTGCTCTCAACACCGCTCGTACTCGGTGACACCTGCACTCGTGGTTGATGTATAACGTGTCCCAAATTATGAAAATCAGTGCTAATGACCGGCCAGGATGTTGTCATTCCTTCAGGCAGATCTGAATTTGAACCATTTTCGTATCCATACATACGAATTCCATTATAAGGTGGATGACTATCGGATACTATTGCATTGGAAATTACATATATTGCTTTTTATTTTTATTAATATCGTTGTTTTACCATCTCGAAGTAAAATTTGTATTACATTATACAAAATATCGCCTGCACGGGGAGATCGTTCGGTGAAATCCGACCGAAGCAGCAAGCAAAGCGCTTTACCTAAAAATATATGAAATTGGAGTTTATATATATATATATATTTTTTTATTTCCATTACAAAAATAAATAAAAATATCCCGAGAGATTATTTTCCATTAAAACTATTGCGCCATGAATAGTTGAAAACCTTGTCAATAGATGGAGCACTGTACATTCTATGACTAAATTTAGTCTTTAAAATTTTTCCATCCACCTTTAAGATGTTAAAATAAAATATTGAATATTTTCCCTAAATTTACTTTTCCAATAGCCGAATATAAATGTTGAAATTATTGAGGAAAAGAGAAGCTCCGTTATTTAACATTGCAAATGGGAAACCATTATAAAAAAATCAATTTAATACAGGAAAAGTCTTTTTTTCATAGTTTACTTGGAACAATAAATCGAAATAGATAAAACGCAATGAAGCAATAGAGAAAAGACGTACAAGGAAGGAAATTGGAAATGCATGTGCGGGGCGTCGCGAGGAAGTAGATGCCATGGGGACAAACGGAGATGCGATACCAGAGAAGAGAAAGGACCTTTTTCCTGCCCTTTGTGGACCTGCAGGTGACAAAGGCCATTTTTTCCTTTTCAACAGGTGCAGAGGATAAAAGAAATGAAAATTGGGAAGTTGTAAATAATTCCAAAAGTGCACAAAAGGTCAATTTTATGCATCGTGGTAACTGGGGCATGAGAATATTACAACATCATCAGCATTGCTAATGACTAAAAGTGAAAAATTAAGGGGAAAAAAGGGATTAAAGTTGAAAACAATAAAAAATCGTTTAAAATGTCCAATTTTTTTAAAACTTTAATATTCTTAATTCTTGAAAATGGCATTGAACTTTTGAGATTTTTTCAGTGGCTGAAATGTCATTGATAAAAATGATTGAATTTAATAGGTGCTTTTTATGATTTCTAAATTTAATTTATTCTACACTCTTATCATGTAGCCTACTTAGCAAACTCTTTGAGATGAAAGGCGACTGAGGTCATGAGGTTTGAAAATTTTTACTACACCCAAAACCACTTATTAACCTAATTTCACCCAACTAACTGTAAGTGATTAAGTGGGCTAAGAAAATTTTTAAATCTACCTAAAATAGTTTTTTAACTGTCAGATGTTGGCAGGCATTTTTAAAATTTCTTTTTTCAATCATGAAAACAACTAATTTTAGATTTATTTATTTTTACTTGAATCACAAAAATAGTTTCGTTTGCTGACAAACGAAATTCGAAGCTATTACTAAAAGTTTATTTACACTTCGATTCCATTCAATTTTTCGCACGATTAAATGCCTTTTAAGCTGATGGTGGATTTTTTTTAAAGATTTCCGTGAAATTGCCATTACAGAAGAACTGAACTTATACCAATAAAGGACGGAAAGGTCCACGAGTGGGGTGAGATCGGAGGTTAACGACTAATATAAAGTACTCCCTATTTTGTCCTGTCGTTTTAAAAACAAATACCCAAAATTGAGGAATTTTAAAATTTACTCTTTACTTCTTACTTCATTTTCCCAACCTGCGCATGATGTCATCGAAGGAAACGAAACAAGTTCGAGAATGAGGGAATTTCGTACTCACGTCATAAAATGTATCATTTCCATACGAATAACAACCACACGTCCTTTTGGCATTGCGAATTTGATAGTTATTTACGTTACAATGTAATTCATGAATTTTATGACATAAAATGTCATAAATGCCCGTATTTCTGATCTGACAGTGACGTTCATTACGGTACAAAAAGGTACACGTTTTTAGAAAGGTGGAATAAGTATAATTCTGCATACTCATTGCGAAATTTTGTGAAGGTATTATGCAAAACGATACACTTGACAAAACTTGACTGGTTAAGTTAAAAAAAAAAAAAAAACTGCTTTCGCCACAATTTCCCAATAGGTGGGTGTCGTGACAGGGACGAATTATTAGTCGAAAGCAGAACATTTCCTCCATTTGAATTGAAAAAAAGCGGAACTTCCTCCAAGTGTGACAATTCATAAAAATGTATTAAAAATATAGAAGGCGTGGAAATTTTTTTTTAAAAAAAATGTCACGCGATATGTATTAATTTCCGCTTTTCCAAAACAGTTGGAGTTAATAGTTTTTTTTATTAAAAATACAAAACGGGGTCTTACCATTCATCATGAAATGCGCGGATCCGTCAATAGAGGGTAAATCAAATTCATCTTGACACCATTGAATCCAGGATTGCACATTTTGACGGCTCCACAAACGGGGATCACGTGCTGGAAAAAATTAAATGTTCGATTAAGCGGAGTGTGATGAAATGTTTTCTATATTCGGATGTTCCCACGGAAAAATATGATTAAAATGTCGGAATTAAATGAAATAAAAATATTTAACATTTATTTCCTTCTTTTGATAATTGAAAATGTAACTGAAAATATTTTTTTTTATTAAACTTTTAACATTCAAAAATTGAAAAATTAAAAACAATTAAAACTAAAACTCATGACATAAAATAAACCACTGGAATTTACATTAACACTGCAAACGTCCAATAAGATATAAAGTTTTAAAAAAAACTTACGTAATTCAGGCGGTATTAACGACTGCACATCATACGTATATCCCTGCCTTGTTTGTGGCGAAGACGGCGGCCGATATAACGGGTAAAAATATTTCCAATTTGGAGGTAGATAATGAGTCACGTCGTTCGGTGTATTCGGTGCCTCCAACCGATTCATATCGAACGCTAAAACATGCAAATGCAAAATATAATCAAACTAAAACACTTAAACTTCTTACTTAACACAAGCACGTAACAACTCTCAACAAAAACAAAAAAAAATACCAACCTGTTACCCGTGCAGCGTACAAATCAAAATGATAAGGAAGCTACAGGTGTCATCCGAAGAGGAAACAGAGGGGGAAAGCCAATGACGCCGTGTTCCAAGTTTGGCCAATGACAATTAAATCACGTGATTTGCCTTTTTCCTCACACAAACAAAATAACGTTTCAAGGTCGCGATGCGAGACCCACGAAAAATATCCCTCCCACGCAAACGAGGGCATACGAATGAGATCACGGGGTCAAAGCTACGCTTCCGACAAGGTCCACTTCCGATCACGTCATCGACTTTGCTTAGAACACATTCCACTCTGCTAGTAGGTCAGTATCACCATCTAAAAAGGGTTAATGACCATCAAGGGTCATTATCACTACTTGTGTTCAAGAATGGCTACTCCCAAGGCAATTGAGGATTATAACAAATGATTTAGTGAGGTACAAGTCACGTGAAGTTTAATCTACGGTTTTGTATTTCAGGTTTTTAATTAAAAATTGTTTTCGGTTTAGTTCCGAGAGATTAGAAACGATAAAGATTCTTCTCATGATTTTATTATATTAATTTTTAAAGCAGTTTATTGTTCGTCCATTCCCGAGATAAAATTTGTCCGTGACATACTTCCAACGACATTTTGTTTACTTGTTTTCTTTTCAGAACCCGTAACGTGGTGTAACTATAGTGGTAAAGGTATGCTTTATGGTTAATGTAAACACGTAGTATCAACGGTGTTTATCGTTATTGTTATAATAAAGACTGTCACAGGAGACTAATAATTGCTACCACCGCAAACTTTCGTAACAACGTTATTCATAACGTTATTATCTTAACTGTTACAAATTATTGAAAAGGAATGCAGTCAACTAATGTTTACCTCTTGTGGAGTAAGGCTTACAATATTTTCGTTATATTTCTTTTACGAGCCGTTTAATTCCATGTTGGAATGACAAACCGAGTGATCACTGACCTAGAAAGCAAAAAAAGCTAAAAACTCTCTCTGGGTTAATGTCACTACTTATTATATTTAAACAATTTTCCGTTTGTTTGCTCTTTTATGTAAATTAGGGGTCACTCGAGTCCGACATCTGAAGGCCAGTGGACGAGGAAGTTCCATAGGAAGAAGGCCAATAGTCGCAACAAGAACATTCAACCCTTACGGATCCCCAGTGGCAGAATTGAGAAAAAAATTAAATTCGGCGACACCTGGCGGCAGTGACTTCAATTTGAGCTTGGTTTAATTATTAGTTGTTGAAATGAAAGTTGGAAAAATTTGTCCTAGATTCGGTTGAAGAAATAAAATGGATTAAAAAAAATAAAAAGAAGCTTATTCCGCTCTATTGACATCACATGTGAAGGTTTCATTAACCAAGAGGAAAAGACAAACACAAAAATCACAAGGTCGAGGCTACTGAACGCAAAATGACCTCTTTAAATATATCGTCACAAACTTGACCTCAATCTCATCTTTTGCTCCATTTACTCAGTTCTTGTTTTTCTTTTCTTCTCTAACAACTCTTCAATGAAAACATTAAATCGTATTAAAAGTGAGATATTTAATTTAATTTGTCTGGGGATTTTGAAATGAATTTTTTAAAATAAACTTGCGGAACCCCTTTACGTGTTGTCACAAAAAGATGAAATAAACATTTCTTCCCGCTGATAATTTTTTTATCTCGTCAAAAGATTTCCAGAATGTGAGATAAATGGATTTAAAGTAGATTTAAAGTTTTAACAGACTCAGAAGTAATAAACTTTAAACTTTAGAAATCTCTCCGTTACAAAATTCCGTTTCTCATTTTACGACATGCAGAAACAACAAATAGCCGGATAAACACGCGGAACCATGAATTAGAATAATGCGTTATGTCACTCGTAAACAACCAACCACGCTATCATTTCCTAATCAACCGTGTCACTTGTACTTTACAAACCCCTTTATCTTTTCACCATAAATAAGTGACTCCAACTATCGTCATCAATGAAGAATATCCTGTTTGTTCACTTCACCGGAAGCACATGACAATTTCCCAAATCCCGCGCAAGTAACATCCTATTTCCACCCACTCTTTTTTTTTTCATCAGCAGGAGGTTCAAGTGGCAACATCGAAAAATAACAAACGCAGACAAGATTTTCGGATAAAATTGAGGAACAAAATTGACACGGAAATGAGTATAGCCAATTGGGAGGAAGTTGAAGTAAATAAATTCCACGAAGGCGTTTTCTCTTTTTGTTTATCCTCTTTGACATGGCCAACTTCCTCTTCAGATATCAATAAGACTGCCATTGAAAATTAAACACAACAGCTTCATTTTGAACCTTAACTCTTTTATTATTCTCCCTTAACCCTCAACTGAATTAAATTTTTAGGACCTCGTTATAACATAAGGGTAATTATCGCTTTATTTTTATCCCGCAACTATTGTTCGATGTAATTGATACATATAATGACATAGAAAACTAAATGAACACGGATCTTAAAAAGAAAAATAAGAAATGAGGTCGTCTTTTTTATCCTACTTTTCCTCCGAGTGAGGAAAAAAGTATGTTCCTTCAACTTGACCTTCCTAAGACGAAGCGCTATAATTTTCCTTATGGTTTTTTTTTTTTTTTCCATACCGATAATATTCCACGAAAGTCAATTAAAATTTTTTTTGCATAGTTGGATAAAATTTATACTTGTTAATTTGGTAATGACTTGTAAGATGCGTGGTTAATGTATTAGGTTTGTGGGGTGGTGATAAATGGTGATGCGGTTAACCGTTGAGTTGGTTGGGGTAAAATAGTAAATTAACGTGTATTTACCTGAGATTGTTGTTTGGATGCACAGTTGTATGTTGGTGTCAGGTTTACGTTTGGAGTTGATGTGAATTCGCGTCCTCGCCGGAACGCGCCTGGGAGTGTGCTCCACTCGCTTCTGATTGGTTGGTTGCATCATGGAACGCAGTGACGGACGTAGTGACGGGCAGGTATTTCCGGTTGAAGCGGAAGAGCCTAAGGGTTTAGGGAACATCAAAAGGATTCTTGTCGATTTTTTTTTCGGTTTTTGGAAAATTGTTTGGTTTTTTTTTTAGGTGAGGTATTTGGAAACGATTTGAATTTTTTTTGTCTTGTGTTTTGAATTTTTTTTGATGGGAGTTTTACTATGTTAAGTATTTTAAAATTTTATAAATATGTCAAAAGAGAGTGGTTGCTTGAGGGTATTTAGAGGGGAGCAGGTAAAAGTGAAAAAAAAATGAAAGGAAATAATATACGTCAATAAAAAGAATAATTGCATTCTTTTATATTTTTCAATTGGAATTTAAATATTTTCTGATGAAATAAAATTTTAAACAATTTTTTTTTCAAACGTCTTCTTTAATAAACTCAAGTCAAAATAAAGATTTTTAAAACAAAATTATTATAGCCTTGAGAAAAATAAAAAAAAAAAACCTACACAATTTCAAAGAAATACACAAAAATATTAGTTGTAAATATTTGTTAAGGCAATACCTGGAATGAGAAGTGAAAGAAAACAAAAGTTAATTAATTCATAAAGGGCGATACAGTAAACGTTTAATGCGATAACGTACAGCATCCATTATTCGTAATTTACTAAGATATTTCATAATAAGCCCCTATAAACATTAAAACTGCCAGCAAACTGCATCATTGTGCGATTCTCTATCCGTCCATTTTGTTTCAATATAACAGTCCAATCGGCATCATATGATTTTTATTTTCAATTTATAATTTCGCTGATCGACGATAAGGTTCAGCCAAAACTCCGAGCAGTTGAAGGAAATTGCTCAATTGCTCTAAGTATTCATCCTGGTGTTTGTACAAATGACTGACATGAGGTGAACTGTCCCAACATTTCGTGAAAACTTTCATTCCTTTTTTCTCCCACTTTCTTATCACAGCCATGTTGCCGTCGGGTGTTGCCACTGGATCATCTTTAGAGAATAAGAACAGCGCTGGTGTGTGGACGCAGTTGTCGTGAAATGATTCCGATGATGCTAAGTAATGTTTGGTTGCAATTTCGTAAAATGTGCGCATGTGGTAACTAAAATTGAAAATAAATATTAGAAATAAACGTTTTGGATTTAAAACTACCCTTAAACATAATTGAACAGTAATCATGTTACACAACTTCTGTAATTTTTAGTTTTGTTTTGAATTTTGTAGCTCTTGAACATTTTATTAGACTTTTTATTTGTATTGGTTTGTCAAGTGAACTTTAACAAGTTCTGGTTTGGCAAATCAGGATGAAAAGCCCTTGGTTTCTCCTCTGAAATGAATTGGATCCTATCCAACTCAATGCTTAAATTGTTGCAAAGCAGACCAATGCAGATTATAGCATGAACAAAGAATACTACAAAATATTAAATTAACCCAAACAATATTAGGGCGTTAGGGAGCATATAAGACGAATCACAGCACAATCAATACACAACTGTGATTCGTCTTTTTTACGCCTCTTAACTCGCTGCTATTGGTTGAATTTGACATCATTGCAACATCAAGTAGTTGAGTGTTCGTTAATATTTTATAGATGACGTAGAAAGATGAACCTAGCAACTTGAAGGAAAGGTTATTTGACAAATTTGAACATTCAGAAAAAAAATGTTCAAATTTGAATGTTCAAATTTGTCAAATAATACAT
>JAQGAS010001110.1:0-25559 GCA_034686365.1 Pachymerium ferrugineum | reverse complement strand
AAGTTGAAATTGAAAGCTTTGAAATTCCAAAAATGAATCGTGAAGACTTTGAACGACTATGGAAATCAATTACAGATATATTAATTCATTTTGGTGATGACCCCAAAGAACTGGGTCGTTTAAAAATTAAAGAGATCAACCGTCTTTTGCAAAAAGCCTCGAAAATAGACGACCAGATGAAATATAAAAACAAATTAAAAGAAATTAAGAAATTGAACGATGTGAAAAATTACAATGATATGGCAAACAAGTGTACCCGGTACAGTTCCAATCCACAATTATCTCTATCAGAAATTTCTCGACTATTATACATAAGAAGCTACCCATATTTACAACTCGCATGTGAAGATGCTAAAAAAGCCGTTGAAGCGAATCCTGCTTCCATTAATGTTCGCATTAACGGTGCCAAGATTGGTTTAGCATTGGGCCGAAACATCATGACAGAAACAAATATGATAAAAATGCTGCAATATTTTAACCTCAAAAAACATCGCAAAGAACCGCAGAATAAACCGATTTGTGAAGTAAAAAAAACTAATAAGAAATGGAAAAAAAACTCCGACAGCCTTCCACCTATGGAAGATGTTGAAAATGAAATTGAAGAAACTAACAGCGATTTATCAAGACATCCAATTGGAAAAAAACAGCAATCAAATGGAATTATAAAAGAAGAAGTAAACGAACCGAACAAAAGACACTTTCCAAATCTTAGTAGCAGAAGATTTAATATACGAAGAAAGCTCTTTAGGGAAACCCAACATAAATATTCACGGGAGTTTACCCAAGATGAAAAGGCGGATTTAAACAGCGGTAGAAACCTATTACAGCTCAATAGAGTTTTTACAAAGCCTATTGAGCAGTGGCCCCCATATTCAAGAAGAACTCTAGAATGATGAAGTATGATTTATACGACCTTATTTACGACGTCGATAATGACAATGAAGAAGCCAAAAGCTTGTTAACAGCCACTTTCCATTTTGTGGATTGTCTACGCATTCTTTATGATGATATCGAAAATATCAATGAGTTCGTTCGTTATTTATCCAAAAGTATGTTCATATCCCTTCTGACTGTAAGCTTTACCGGGCCAGATTTTATGCTAGTAAAGAACAATTTGAATACACTTTATGATTCGCTAGACTTGGAAAATGGTGACCAGATTTTCAATAAAGAGTTTTTGGTTTGCTTTACTGGTCTAGAATGTTTACCTAATGAAGACAACATCAAACTCATCCATCGTTGTATTCAGCTATTTCCACAAGAGGTGTTCTTTCGTCGGACGTATTGCCATATGTTTTGGTTGCAGAACGAATATCCTAAATGTTTGACAGAAACGGAATCAGCTCTGGAAATATTTCCTGATGATATCGATTTGCTTTACACACGGGCTAAATTGTTGGTGAATTGGGGTATCGATGTAGTGAAGTCTATTGATGCTTTGTTGCTGTTTGTTAGTCGTGCCCCGCCGAACGATTATCGAATACCTGAGGTGTATCATGCGATTGCGTTTTTTGTGCACAATCAAAATGGAGAAAATACCGATGAAAAACTGGATTTTGTTGCCGGTTTAAAAGCTGAGAAAGAAATTTTGAAAATTTTTTTGCCGTATACGAGTTATGCTAAAGATATGATGACGCCGATTTTGGCGAAAGCGCCGTATACGAAATCGTTTTTAATCGCCAGGAAGAAAATATTGGTTCGGTAAATGGAAAATATCTGACTGTTTCTTTTAAACTGTTTTTTCAATGAAATTTTAATTCGAGATAATTGTTAATAAAAATTTTTTAATTTGTTTTTAGTTGTTTCATTTTTGTATGAGAAGTAACTGGCAGAGAAATAACACAAATATTGGCACACATTGCATGTAGTGCACATACTCTGTGCCATTGAATTTTATTAACACGCTATGTTATTTTTTAACAGTGTTCAGTTTGTGACCCGGGCTGCCATCTGTTGCTACGTCATTGTGTATTTGGCTTGTCAGTGAACGGAGATGGGATGGGGAGCAAGATTGTCATCCTTGGTGAGTACTAAAACTCAAGGATTACAGAAATTTAAAATAATTTATTTTTCGGCCCTTCTGTCAAAAATCTGGAGTTAACTTGACATTACATTTCGCGACCGACAGAATTGTCGGACATTGCAATATCGCCTTGAGTCGAAATTGCAATCAATTTTTTTTTTTTTTTTAAATTCCAGAAGTGTTAGATAATGAATATTCAATATTTTCTAACCAAAGTGCCTCTGGGAGATGCTGTCCTCTAGTGGCAGTCTGAAAACAATTGTATTGTAGTGTTGCAGTAGTAGAAGAATCAGAACCAAGTCATTAAGATGTGACATGAAACCATCTAGAAAATTCCTGGGTGGTGAATTTTTAAACCTCAAAACCATTTTCCCAATTCCTTCTTTACTAATTGAGGTAATAACTAAAATTTAAAAAGAAATTAAAACTTAAAATATATCTTTCTCAGATATGGAACTGGGACTGGAAAATTCTCGCATTGATTTTTTTGCTATGGATGTTTCGAACATATCAAGTGACAGTTACCTTCATAACTTTGATCTGCGTCACTCTATTTGCTGACGTTTTGACTGCTTTATTCACAACCTGGAATGCAGCTCTCATTTTCAAGGTGGTATGGCTTATGATTTGGCTATTCATGTTGGAATGCTTGCTAAGAGATCCGCCATTTAGTCGTCAGCCAATGATACTTGTTAAACGATAAATTGTCAAAAACAAAGTTAAAGTTTTAAAATTTTATAATTCGTTATGTCACATACAATTAAAAAGTGTTCAACTACAATAGTAATTATTTGCTTACAATCTTTTAGGCGATAGTAATCTTAGTTTTTCTGCTGTTATTAAGCGCAAAATTCGAATTGGATTGGTAAGTAGTGTTTATAACTACTATTTATTACGGGCTTGCAATTAGTTTTTAATTTATTACTTTGAAAATTATTACATTTTGAACTTAGGAAATGAAAATTACATTCTAAATTTACAAATTAAAATACAACACGAAATTATTTACTTCAAATTGTAGTTAACAAATTTACTAAAACTTAACATCCTCAAGGTTAAACTTCTCCGTATCCAATATTCCGTTTTCGTAATTTGGTAAGCCCTGAGCCTCGATCCATTCTTTCTTTTCTTTATACCGCCTGTGATTTGGATCCTTCAAAATTTCTATTAACTTGTCATACCCAGACAGTATTCCACCACAATCTTCGGGAGGACAAGCTCTCTGCCCGGCGATACAACGCGGGTAAAGGCCGTCGTCGCTATTCAATATATCTTCTAACAAAATGGTGTGCAGCCATCCGCATTGAGACCCGCAGAAGTCATATAGATACCCTCCTTCTTCGTTAACGGTGGAAAAATATTGAGCGAGCACCAATTCGTTTCCATCCAAACTACCGTGATAGTTATCAACTGTTGACGGAGGGCCAATTAGATCTGAGTGCTGTGTAACTGGGTTTTTCATGCGAAATGCATGAAGATGATAGTCTTTCCATCCCATTGAGCGCTGGATTGCCCTGTGTAAATCGTCGAATGTTGCACAGCTTGGAATTTGAATTTGACGCCATATTGGTGGTTCTGAATACCTGATTGTAATTTTGAATTGGTATATTGGAGTATTTGCCGGAACGTAACGAGACATTGCTTGTGATGAATTTCGAAGTATCTAAAATTAAAATTATTGAGTTAATAAGTATTTTATAAGAGTTTTTAACCATAGTTACCTCGCTTTACAGGTGTTATAAACAGTGATAGTACCACGTGTTGGGGGAAGTGTGGTGCATCGAATCTCGAATCGAATCCCAAAAGTAATCGATACCTGTGAAACGTACTGATAATCGACTACACCTGAATGTGCGATTTTCAATTTATCGATATTAGTTGAGTTGTTGCCAGTTTTCTTAAATTTCAATGCTGTTTTCAATGTGATTTAATATGAAAGAAAATCTCATACAAATTCTTGTTTATAATTCAAAGCATTAAGTCATTCCCGAAGCCCGCTATTAACATTTTTCGTAACAATGACGTCACCGGAGTAGCAAAGCAAAATGGCGATTTTCCAGGTTGATTTTATATCCTCTCTTCATTTTTGTTAAATATTTTATTCGTCAAGTAGTTGTTTATTAACTAGCTCATTGTATTTTATTTCAGAGTTCACTTAAATAGTTTCCTGTACAGCTTCACAATTCAAGCAGTACAAAGAGCATAGTTCGTCAGACTGGTGAGTACTTATCACTATAATAAGTTCTTTTCTTACTTAAGGGAAAAAAGTAATTGCCCCGCAGCTTCCTCTACGGTCGCTGTCGGATATTTTTTTGCTCCATAACGATTTTAAATGTCGGTGATCCTTTATTTTTGAGATTTTTGTCAACTTGAAACCTTTAAAAAATCTAATAAATCAATGTTACCTACGATTTGAACCAGTTTAAATCTCAATCAGACAAAATTAACGTAGAGAACAATTCATTACTTTGTGATCCAACAATTAATGCATATAATTTATTTATATAAAAAATGCAATATTTTCTATTACCAAAGGGCCTCTGGGAGAGGCTGCCCTCTAGTGGCAGCCTGAAAACAATAACGTTGTATAAAACGTATTGTATTGTAGTGGTAGAAGAAACAACCAAACCAAGAATTAAGATGTGACATGGAGCCATCCGGAGAATTCCCGGATGATGAATTTTTAAACCTCAAAACCATTTTCCCAATTCCTACTTTACTAATTGAGGTAATAACCAAAATTTACCAGAAATTAAAACTTAGAATATTTCCTTCTCAGATATGGAACTGTGACAGGAAAGTACAAGCATTTATATTTTTACTATGCATGTTTCGAACATATCAAGTGACAGTTATCGCCATAACTTTGATCTGCATCACTCTATTTGTTGACATTTTGTCTGCTTTATTCGCAACCTGGAATGCAGCTCTCTTTTTCAAGGTGGTATGGCTTAGGATTTGGCTAATCATTTTGGGATGCTTGCTAAAAGATCGGTCATTTAAACGTCAGAACACAATTGTTATTAATATTCAAGGATAAATTGTCAAAAACAAAGTTAAAGTTATAAAATTTTATTGTTCGTTTTGTCACATACAATTAAAAAGTGTTCAAACTTGCAATCCAACTGTTTCAATGGCAAAATTCATTAATTTCTGCTGTAGGTGTAAATCTTGCCTTGTAACGAAATTCGTTTGTTTATTTACTAATTTTATCGTTTATAATTTGACAACATTTACTCTGAGTTATTCCGATCTCTTTTAGTTTATTGCCTTGAGAATTATTACATTTTAAACTTAGAATATGAAAATTTCATTCTAAATTTACAAATTAAAATACAATACGAAATTATTTACTTCAAACCATCCATAGTTACCTCGCTTTACAAGAGTAATTAATCATATAAACAGTGTTGGGGGAAGTGTGGTGTATCGAATCTCGAATCGAGTCTCAAAAATAATCAATACCTGTGAAACGTAGTGATAAACGACTACAGCTGAATGCGCGATTTTCAATTTATCGATATTAGTTGAGTTGTTCCCAGTTTTCCTAAATTTCAATGCTGTTTTCAATGTGGTTTAATATGAAAGAAAATCTCATACAAATTCTTGTTAATAATTCAAAGCATTAAGTCATTCCCGAAGCCCGCTATTAACATTTTTCGTAACAATGACGACACCGGAGTAGCAAAGCAAAATGGCGGTTTTCCAGGTTGATTTTATATCCAGTGTGTCTTCATTTTTGTTAAAGATTTTATTCGTCAAGTTGTTTATTAACTATCTTATTGTATTTTATTTCAGAGTTCACCTTAATAGTGTTCCTGTACAGCTTCACAATTCAAGCAGTACAAAGAGCATAGTTCGTCAGACGACAAAGGTGAGTACTTCTTAACTATAAAGTTCTTTTCTTGCTTTCGGAAATTTGCCAATACTACACTACAAAAGAAATTGCCCCGCAGCTTCCTCTACGGTCGCTGTTGCTCTGGAACGATTTTAAATGTCGGTGATCCTTTATTTTTAAAATTTTGTCAACTTGAAGCCTTTAAAAATCCATTAAATCAGTTTTGTAGTTGGCTGTTTCACAATAGCCACCGAAAATCAGTTTTTTAACGGGTAAATTGGAAATATTAATTATTATATCGAATATTTAATTTAATGCAATAAGTGAAATTATTCATGTTTCTTAATACGATAGATTGGACAAACATAATGGCTAAAATACGAAGAACCCACAAACACAGCGTAATGGCTAAAATACGAAGAACCCACAGTTGTTGGATGAAAAGTAAATTTCGCAAACAATCAATACATAAGAAGCAAAAGGGAAAGAAAGTTGCGCTGTTAATCGAAGAAATGTTTATTAATATCCTGAAGACTATGTCAGGATCATTTGCCATTAATCAGTATCAACTGATCGACCAATTAATGTCAACTGAGTTATTCCAAATACTCGTGACTGAAGTAATGAAAAGTCAGTCAAATAAAAATCAAATGTTTGGCTACTTGAAGAATATATACAACATGGTCATCAATGCAATTCCGAGTTCATCCATTCAAAAATTAGACATCTATAAGAACTGGTGCGATAGTGAAGTTACCGAACAAACAAATTTCGATGAGAATGTTGCCTACGATTTGAACCCCAAATCTCAAACAGACAAAATTAACGAACAGAACAATCCATTACTTTGTGATCCAACAATTAATGCAGATAATGAACCAAAAGGCGAATATTTTTTTAACCAATTTCAACACCCCTGCCAGCCAGCACCTCAACTCTGTTACGCACTTATCCCTAAAAAATACGCAAACTGCCATCACATTGAATACATTCCCTGTCACGTAGACATCAACCAACTAAAATGCAAAACTCGAGTTTTGTGCAAACTCAAATGCGGCCATGAAATTTTTTCAGAATGCTGCAAGATGGAAGAAAATGATATCAAATGCGAGATGCAAATCACTCATAAATTCGAAGATTGTGGACATACCGTTAAAATTTTATGTTCGACAGACACCTCTAAACTATCTTGTTCAAATAATTGCAAGCATAGATTACCTTGCGGTCACTCATGCCCTGAAAAGTGTCACGTAAGTGATGAAAAGAAACACGAAACAATCAAATGTGAGAAAAAATGTCAAAAGTTGATTTGTAAAAGACGTCACAATTGCCCACTAAAATGTTGGGAAGAATGTCCAGATTGTGATGAATTAGTTAGCAAAAAACGTCCTTGTAAGCACGTTATTCCTCACCCTTGTTCCAAAAAAATTGTCATTGTTGAAAATCCAGATGATTGCAAAGGCAAGCAATTTGTTGGAAAATGTATTGCACAATGCACTCGTATTCTGAGTTGTGGCCATGCTTTAGAAAGTGTTTGTTCAGTACCAAGCGACCAATTGATTTGCAAACAAGTCTGTGAAAAAATATTGGAATGCGGCCACAAGTGCCAAAATAATTGCGCTGACCCATGTACTACCTATTGTACCCAATCCGTTACATTAGAGCGTCCTTGTGGACATGAAATTACTGCCTCATGTCACGAACGGAATATGCCCTCTGTTGTTGATCCAGACAATTGCAATGAACTTTGCGGCGCAACACTTCCGTGTTTACATGAATGCAGTGGAACATGCGGCCAATGTAGACAAGGCAGACTGCATGCCGTTTGTCAAAATCCATGTAAAAAACTACTCGTTTGTGGACATTTATGTAATTACCGATGTTCTTCGATTTGTCCTCCTTGCTCTGAACCTTGCTTTGCTAAATGTAGACATAGCGAGTGTCATGACGCGTGTTTAGAAGATTGTAGTAATTGCGTTGAAGAATGCGGCTGGAAGTGCGAGCATTTTATATGCTCCAAATTGTGTCATGAAATGTGTGACAGACCTCGTTGTAATGAACCATGCCGGAAAAAATTGAACTGCGGTCATCAGTGCGTAGGGTTATGTGGGGAAGAATGTCCGAGTCTTTGTAGAGTTTGCAATTCCAGTGAGTTGAGTGAATTTATCTTGTCCGGAAAAGAACATGAAGATGATGGGAGATTTATTAAATTGGTTGACTGCGGTCATTGCATCGAAGTGAGTGGAATGGACAACTGGATGGATTTGGAAACTGAAGAAATCAAAATGAAAGGCTGTCCTAGATGTCAAACAACTATATGGACCAGTAATAGATACGGGAACCTTATTAGAAAATGGTTTTCTGATGTTGCTCGGGTTAAAGGCATAGCTTATGGAGAAGTGCCAAAATTACGGACGAAGATGGAAAAACTTGCAGCGGTGATACGTAAAAATCTTAAAGTTAGAAAATACTTTGAAAAAGAAATGGATGAATTTCTGGAAATGCTTGATATGTCTTCTGGAGTGTTGTGCTCTGAAACATTCAACCTTGTTAAGAATCAATATAATGTCTTGCTATCAATTACAAAGATGAAGATTAAATTCGATAGGTTGTTATCAAGCAAAATGGCTCAAGATTATTTCAGTACACAAGTTGGGTTTCTCGTAAACCTAGTGTTGGAAGAAAAAAAGGTCGTCAATAAATTAATGATAGCTGACGTGTGCAAGGAAATGACCAGAATTAAATTTCAAGCTATGATTCGTGAAGATATTTGCCAAGATCCTCGAAATGCAGCAGCAAAGGAAATATTGGCTACTACTGCAAAACTTAGTGATGAAGACGAAATCAAAATTCAGAAGTACTTGAATGAAATATTTCGTTCAGTTTCACATTATGCGCCAGGCATGTTGGCAAGAAAATCACGTGCTTTAAATCCGACGAAAAGCAGCTCAGAAGATGATGATTTTGATTCAGACTTCAGGGAAACCGAGGACGAAGAAATGATCGCAAAACAAGAAGAAACGATCGCGAAAGGAGAACTAAACGAAGTGGACCCGAGAGAAGAAGAACTGGAATTAGAAATGCTTAAAAAAGAAGCTCAAATACCTTTAGACGACTTACTAGAAACGCTACCGATGTATATTTTGGAGAAACCGGCATCGCCCTTACCCTACGAGGACGAGGAAAGCGATAGCACTGACGATATGGAAGACGCGAGTAATGACGACGAAGAGTTTAAATTTGACTCTTGGTACAAGTGTCTCAATGGACACTTTTTTGTTATAACTAAATGTGGCGGTGCTGAAGAACGGGCCAAATGCAATGAATGTGGAGCTGCAATTTCACATTACGTGCCAGACGTGCTACCTAGCTCAGAAGATGATGAATTCGAAGCAGACAGCAGTGAAACCGATGACGAAGAAACGATGTGAGGTACATTTGAGGTAAAACATTGCAGTTGAGCATTCTCTATTCATTATTTCACTGATCAAACTTAAACGAACTATTTAGTAAAATATTTTTATTAATTGAACATTGAACGTTTGATTTTTGTTTATAAAAATAACATCGATTGCACTTAGTTTGAGAAAGTAGATGCAATGAATCCCTTAAATATATCAGTTCTGGAAAACGATGAACTGAGTGCGACAGCGAACGTTGCTATTTCACCTTTTTATTTATTTTTTTTTTATTTAACAGGTGAAAATACTCTTTGGATGAGCGATCGAATCAAACTGGATTAGCTATTATTTGCAGTTAAACAACTTGTTGACATTTTTTTTTTATTCATAAATATTTCCAAATTCATTTTCTAGATTTTTAAATTTTTGTAATAAATAAAACTAATTAGTGTTAGATAAGAACAAATAGTCAACCTGAATTGATCTCGATGTTAATTTTTATCCTGCTTAACTTGTTTATTACATTTTTCTAATTTTTCTTTAATTTTGAATTTTTCTAATTGTAAAACGAATTAGCGTTAGATAAGAGCAAATAGTCAACCAGAATTTATTTCGATGTCAATTTTTATCCTGCTTAACTTGTTTATTTCATTTTTCTAATTGTAAAACGAATTAGCGTTAGATAAGAGCAAATAGTCAACCTGAATTTATTTCGATGTCAATTTTTATCCTGCTTAACGTGTTTATTACATTGTTCTAATTTTTATTTAATTTTGTAGATTTTGAAATTTTGTATTAAATAAAACGAATTAATGTTTGATAATAACAAATAGTCAACCTGAATTAATTTCGATGTCAATTTCTATTCTGCTTAACTTGTTTATTACATTTTTCTAAGTTTTATTTCTCAGCTCTACACTATTCCACAGTTATTCGTATCTTCCGCTGTAAAACTTACTAAACCGGTCTTGTGGGCAACATGGCAGAGACAGAAACTTTGGTGAACAATAAAATTCTTTCTAAGATATAAAATTTAATATTCGGTTATATATTTCAGTCGTCATCGAAGTTAATCGGCTGAATTCCGAATTCGATTTTCACGAAAATTTGTAAAAGAATTGGCCAACAAACGGATTGAGTAAGTTTTTCCAGATTAAGTTATCGTAAATTTGATACAAATGAAACAGCTTTTATGTACAATATATCAATTCATAATTTCAGCATTCTAATGTGTGCAATTAAGTGAATAATTTCAATAACCAATTTTATTAGATTAATTTATTTTCATCTTAAACCTGTGATTAACATTTATCGCCCTCATTTCAATTCGCTTTTCATTCATCCTCTTTTTTTTTCATTCATTCAGAGAATATTTTCTGACAACAACTGCCCGAAGTTCGTCATAACTCGTAACATCAATCTTAAATCGGTCACGTGGCCGTTCTGACGGTCGTACGCAACTGTAAAACAAATATGATATCACCTGCATCCTCCAGACTGTAGAAACGAAGAATCAACAACGGTAGGCTCCTTTTTTATGGGGAAGGGTTAATGAATTTAAATGTAATCGTGTAATGGAGTTATGATTAATGCGACTAAATAGCGTAGAATAAGGCATAAAGAGTTTTTTTAATGTCGAAGTACTACGTGAAAACATTTACGCTTGACCCAAAGTTTTGTAATCGAGTTTTTCGCCATCTAAGCCACATTCTTTTACAAGTAGTGTTAAAAGTTCAACTCTGTAAAATGTTTGTACGAAGCTTTACGTTATTTGGTTTTAAGTTTATTATGCAACGCTTAGTAACGTCACAAGTAATATTTTTTTATGAAATCATAACAGTATTTAAAGTGAAACGTTACATAATTATTACGTTACAATAATAGTTGCAACATTATTTAGCGCTTTTGTGGTGACGAGTTTAAGTTTAGTTGTTCTATCAATACTTAAATTAATTAATTTAATAAAGAATCGATTCCTAATCGAACATCGACATGAATTTTGGCATTTCGTTAATCAAATATTTCGTTATTTTATCTGTAAATGGTTAAACATCGGCCGATTCTAGTATGAATCCGCTGTATGCCAAATCCCAGTAATGCTCCACACCATTCTTCTTAAAATGATTCCGGGCATGATTTTCTGTCGGACATACTTTGAACTTCATATCACCAAAACTGCGATGCTTAACAGTTTCTTCCCATACGAGAGCACAGCGATTTTTTCGACTCCCCATTCCATCATCATCAAGTTCCTTAGAAATATTATCTTCAGACCATTTAACTCGATATAACATTAATCGCTTGAATTTTTTCTGTTGTTTGGGGCCTCCTTCAACTACTATTACATTGCAGTTTCTATAAAGAATTACACATCCACTCATGTGTAACTGGTTGCAATTGGTTTCCACCTTAAATTTCTTAGAAGGATTAACCAATTTTCCAACTCTGTATACCGATACGCAAACTCCCAGTGAGAGATCTTCCCTCATCTTTTTAATTCTTTTATCCTTTTTTTGTTGAGATGTTAATTTCCTTGCTGCATTTTCTTCTTTGTGAGCTTTTTGTCTCTTAGCCATTTGAGCTTTAACGTGTGCTTCAATTTTGGTTGGGTCTTGCACAGCTTCTGTTCCCAACACACTCATTAAATTAGCCATTCGCACTTTGAGTTCTGGTGGAGGGTCAAGTTCAAGTCGAATCTTTTCTAGTTTTTCTTTGCAAGCTTCACGACGGTTCTGCCGTCGTAGTTTCTTTATTTCTTTCTTGGTCAAATAAACGGGTAAATGAACTGGCTTTGTGGGTTCGGTGGGCGCTCTCATCTGAATAGGATGTTCTAGAAGATATGTTATTCCCTCAAATGATTTGTACGATGGCAGCTCTTCATGATTAATAGCAAATTCGTATGTGTCTGATCTTAGAATTACAACATCCCACCATTCCACATCTGGAATTTGGTCGTCCAACAGTTCCTTTTTTGGTGCAATTAAAGCGAGTTTTGTTGTTGATGAGATAACTGTCTTTTCAGCAGCTTGGGATATTTCTTGCTGCAGCTTCTCTATTTGGGCTTTGGTTCTTAATCTTTGAGCCTTTTGTTCGATTTTTCCTTTATCGTGAAATTTGAAAGATGGTTTAGTTCTCACAGCCGTTTTAGCTCCAACCCTCGGGTCAAAGTAACCGATTGTCGACCACTTCATCCTGAACCTTTTCTTGATTCAATTTAAATTGCTCCCTTCGTTTTGCTCGGATATTCGTCTTTAAGGTAGCATTCTTTGCGTTAACTGAACATCTTTCCCAGTGACATCAATTGTCCTACCTTCGTCATCCAAAATCAGTGGGGTCGGTTTTGTCGGAATAATTGGCAATTGTTTTATATTCTGCAACCCGGCTAACCTGGCTTGAACCTGTTTCTGCAATTCCGCAATCTTCGTCTGCTTCTCCATCTCATCAATAGGCACCGGTAATTGCGGTAAAATAACCGGTGGCCGTAAAATCGGCGGCGGTATCGAAATCGCCTTCATCTCCTTACTTTGTAGCGCTTAAACTAGCAAAAAAGATTTGGCGTCCTTGTTGTCTTTCTTTCAGCCTTCACTGCACTGTGGCGTGGTCCGCGAATCGAAATGAAATGTGGCTACTGACTGGGTTTGTATGACCGAACACGTGGGCAACGTTACAGTTACGTTTGAAACCCCTCGGGCCTCGACTTACTGAATAGATGGATTAATTGACGTCAGTGCTTAGTGGCGCGTCCATTCAATTTAATCTAGATCAAACAAATTTCTTATTTCTAATTTCTGAGATTGCTTAAATCGGTTGAAAAGATGGGATCAGTTAATTGACTTTAATTGTTTCCAAGTTGTTCTCAATCCATGTTTTCTTTTTCTAATTTAGCTTAAAAAAATAATATCAATATTGCTGATTAATAAAAATTGTACAATCGTATTTGTTTTTGTTTTCTGTATAACAGTCAAAAGAAATTTAATTAGAAGTAATTATTTATTGGTCTGGTTTTCTATTCTACCTTGCATAAGGATACAAAAATAGATATAAGATGTAGCAGAAATTAATAAAAACACAATAAGCGCGAAGTATCTGGAAAATAATTTAATGGTTGTGTAGGAAAGTCAAATTTAAAAAAGTTTTTCCACGTAAAAACTTTATTCCCATGCATCAACAAAAGGTCACAAATCCTCTCAATCAATGCAGTGACCTCGTTTATGACTCATACATAAACCCCGCGGATTTTAGACCGTCCAATCAGACAGCTCTTAATCGTTACCACGTGATTCGGTTAATCAAATCAGTCCTTAAGACGTTTTACTGTCCACTCACGGTCCACAGCGATCGTTTTATCGCAACTTCCCTGAACACGACGACTAAACAGAATGGTAGACAAATCTATCGTGGTGGATATATGGAATGCAACCCTGAAAATTAACTTTACTCTGGAAAAAGATGATATCGAGAAAGGCGATCCTGATGCCGACGTGATCGAATTACCAGAACCGATTCAGGTAAAACTTCCGTTAATCTTTTCTCAATACATTTGACTTATTCTTTTTCTAATTTACAGCTGGCTGTACCTAGGCAATCTTATTTCTCATTAGTTGTGGAAAAATTAAGAAATCGGTTTAAAAAATTCGTAAATTACAAACTTCGAGATGCGCCACTCAGCGTGCTTTACCACGGGCTACCTCTTCAAATGTACGGTTTAGTATTTCCAAATTATTTTTGAATGATTTTTCACTATTTCTTTTTTAACAGGCATTTTCCGATCGGTGTATCATATGATTTGTTCGCGTACGACACGGATTCAACGCTGCCGTGGAACTTGACTTTGCATTTTAATCCGTATAATGTAATTTATAATTTCCATCATTCCTATTACAGTAAAAAAAAAAAAGATTTAATTATTGTTTTTTTCCCCCACAGAAACTTCCTGATTTCCAGTTATTGCGTAATTCATCCGAACACTGTATTCAATGCTATTTTAGGCGCATAGTGAAGAAAGCCGATAATTACAAACATGGTAAAAGCATTTTGGATTGTTTCCCTGATTTTGAGTGTCTCCATCTTTGGCAAGCATTAGTTGATTGTAAGTTTATATTTTTTACGCTTTATTTTTAAACATTAATTTCGTATTTTTTTTTTTATTTAGATGACTTTGAAGAATTTTGGGCTATTAATGTAAAATTGATGGCGTGTTCTGCGGAACAGCCCTTTAAGTATATTCCTTTTAGAATATACCAGGTACTTTTTTCTTAAAATGAGTTATAATTGATTAAATTTATAATTTTTTTTTTTATAGTTGGATAAAAGTTCGTTTATCGAAGACAAGATTCGTCCTATATCTTCATCCGATAGATTGTTAACGTTAATGGATTTGGTCCGACATTTCACTCCTGAACTTCTTAACTGCATTGGTAAAAATAATTATTTAGAATTTTAATTTTCAAATGGGTACTAATATACAAATTTTTTTTTTTTTTCCTTTAGACAAGATGTTATTTTTGATCCACGGTCAGAACGTTCCTGTAGAAGTACCGCTTCATTGGTTGAGTGTCCATTTCAGCTATCCTGATAATTATTTGCATGTCTGTATCGTGCCAAAAGTTTCATGACATTGTATTAATTAATCATTGACTTATACATCCTTAAATAAAGTTTTTATATATTTAGTCATTGTGTATCATTATTTCTGAATCGAGGCTTAAATGATTAAAAAGATCAGATAATGACAGATAAGTTTTGAGTTGTTTCAAAAGTTGTTCTCAAAGCCATAATTTTTTTTAATTTGGCTTAAAAATGATTGCAAATTAATAAATTTAACGTTTGCTTCGTTTGTGTTTAGAAGTTCATTTGTCAGTAATCTAATTATATTTGCATTGCTAATAATGTTAATCGTTCTAACAACTTGCGAAAATTGTCGTCAGATGGTGTTGAATACGCTTTCGGGGCTATTACAACATTTCCGTTTCCGTTGTGCTGGTATATATAAATCACTCATTTCTTCTCAACTTTATTCATCGTCTTGTTCTCGTCTTTGTTCGTGAGTATTTCCTTTCCTTTGTGGTTTTTATTTGCTTTCATTTGAAGTCATGCCGTATAGGGTATTTGGATATGATATTTATTGGTTTACACCAATTGAGATTTTTTGTTATATTCTTATGTTCCTTATGGACGTATGTCGTTATGTTCGTATGTTCCTTATGGCCGTATTTCGTTATATTCTTACGTTCCTTATGGACATATTTCCCATCCTTCTCAGGCTTTTGTGGAAAGTATATTATTATTCCGCCGTTGGGACATTTGGTGCCATGCTTGTGATGCTTTTGGCTGTTACTCATGTTCCAATCTTTTGTTACGTGTTTGACCCGATATTGCCGTACTTTAGTTTTTTGCGGCCATATTTCCTCGAAGCTTTTGAATGGCTTGGCGAATATCTTAACATGTATCCAAGGACTGCTTGATATATCCGTGAAGCATTTGGATGGCCTGGCGAATATCTCAAAGCTAAAGCCATAATTTCTGAAACTTCAAAGCTGTGATTCAAATGTCTACATGTTAAAACAATGCATGATGGTTTATACTAATTCGACCTTTAGGTTAAATTCAAGTTTATTTTGTAGTTAACGTGAAAAGCAAAAAATTAAATCAATTGCATTTATTGCGTTGGAAATATTTTTTTTCCTGTAAAAATTTGAGGGGTATTATAAAGGTTTTTTTTCGCTTAATTTAATAATTTTGGTACTATTTTCAATCAATTTCTTGTCCTAGTTCAAATTCTTTTTTTTAGTTTAACGTGTATTCGTAAGTCCATGTTTTGTCGTAATTATGAGGGGAGGGAAATATGGTTTTGACGTAGCTATTTTCTAATCGTTAGGAGAGCAAGTAGCCTTTAGTTCAACTTCCTACTTCCAATGTGGTCCTCCCTGGGTTCTCTTTTAAGGTCTTAAATTCTTTTGGGGAAGCGAAAAGGAAGCTCTGGTTAATCAATTTCGATTTACTTTAATGGCGGACTACCGCCTTTATTTGCAAATTTTGTTACGACTCTTATTTTTTTTCACATTATCAACTATTACGTCATTTTCAAATTGAAAAATTATCGAGTCGGCAATATAAAATTTGGGTAATTATATCAAATTTAGCTACATTTGGACATTAACCGAAAAATTTTAATTTTCTTGCGTTCAATTTATTTCTAACCTAATTTGCATTGCTAATTATTTTATCGTTGTGACAGCTTGTGAAAATTGTCGTCAGGTGGCGCTGACTACGCTGTTTCGAGGTTTGTTTCCATTTTGCTGGTATCGCTCATTTCTTCTCGTCTTTGTTCGTGAGTATTTCCTTTTGTGTTTTGTATTTGCTTTCATTTGAAGCCATGCCGTACGGATTTGCGTTCCAATTTCGTTGGTGGAGGATACCGGGGATTTTGTTTAGATTCCTTATCATCGACATATTTCCCATCTGTGTTTGGCTTTTGTGGAAAGCATATTATTATGCCGCCATTGGGACATTTGGTCTCATGCTTGTGATGCTTTTGGCTGTGACTCACGTGCCAATTTTCTGTTACGTATTTAACCCGATGTTGCCGTACTTTAGTTTTTTGCGGCCATATTTCCGTGAAGCAGTTGAATGGCTTGGCGAATATTTTAACATATATCCGTGAAGCATTTGGATGGCCTGGCGAATATGTCCAAGCTAAAACCATTTGGGTTAATAGGTTTATTTTGTCGATGACGTGAAAAGCAAAAAATTAAATCAATTGCATTTATTGCATTAGAAATTTTTTTTTTATACATAAATTTGAGGGGTATTATAAAAGTTTTTTTCGCTTAATTTGGGTAATATTTTCAATCAATTTCTTGTCCTAGTTCAATATATGGAAAAATTTAATCTTTATTATCGGTTTTTATCTTCGAGTAACGCAAAATTATCGAGTCTGCATTTGAAATTTTCTATAATATTTGGGTAATTATATCAAATTTAGGTACATTTGTACATTAACCGAAAAATTTCAAACCTAATTTGCATTGCTAATTATTTTATCGTTATGACAGCTTGTGAAAATTGTCGTCAGGTGGCGCTGACTACGCTATTTCGAGATTTCCGTTTCCGTTGTGCTGGTATATAATCATCGCTCGTTTCTTCGCAGCTTCATTCGTCGTCTTGTTCTCGTCTGTTTCGTTCGATTTCTTCGTTTTATTTTGCTTAAATTCATTGGAAGCCATGCCGAATGAAGAAGATATTCCCGAACTTACTTGGCGCATGTTGGCGCAGCATTTTATCGCTTTGAACGCCTTCGCCCTTTACCTTTTGTGGACGACCTATAAGTATGTTGCCATTGGTTTTTTTTTAATCATGGCTCTGGCGTTTATGGCTAAGGCTTTTGAGCCTATAACTTCTTACGTATTTGGCCCAATACTGCCTTTGCTAAATATTTTGCGGCCATATGTCCGTCAAGGATTTGAGTGGCTTCTCGAAAATCTCTAACGCTAACGCCATATTTTCTCTAACTTCAAAGCCTTGGTTCAAATATTTACATGTTAAAAGGCAGAATGCATGATTTATAATAATACGCCCTTGTAAAATTCAAGTATTTTTTTTCCTCTAAAAATTTTTTAAATTTATTACGTTAGAGAATGTTTCTTATTTTTATAAATTTGCAGGGGTTTTTTCTCTAAATTTGGTAATCTTTTCAATCATTTTCTTGTCCTTGTCAAAGTACTTTTGTCAGTTTAACTTGTATTTGTAAGTCCATTGTTTTGTCGTATTAAGGGGGGGGGGAAATATGGTTTTTGACTTGGCTGTTTTCTAATCATGGTTTGTTAAAAAAACAAGCAGTCATTTACACAACTTCCTACCTCCAATGTGGTCCTCCCTGGGTTCTCCTTTAAGGTCTTAAATTTTTTTGGGGAAGCGAAACGGAAGCTCTAGTTAATCAATTAATAATTTTTGATGTACTAATTTGTTTTTTCCATTTGTGCGGTAATTTTTCGTTCAGATTTGTCCCTTTATATCGATAACTTGTCGCCATTCGTTAAGTCCCCGATCTATTCCTTGATTAGGGTGAAAGGTTATCTCAACTTGCACACATGATCTTAAAATTCGTGTGCCGTTTTGTTGAAAATTGGCTATACAAAAATATGGTAAATTGATGTTTTTCTAAAACTGTGTGCTTGACTGAACATTGAAAACTTGAAGACGAGATCACTGCAAATCCCACAATGTTGGAATATATGTAAGCCTAATGCCGGTCGTCGTGTAATTAATTTTAACAGAGCGAAATGTGTAAGCCATTACAAAGGTTTTAAATAATTGTACTTGCCAAACAATTTCAAATTGGGCAAAAGCTGCTAGTGCAGGTAGTAGCTATATGTACTCTGAAGATTAAATACAATTCATAAAGCAGTTAGGTCTCTCTGGTATCTGGCCAGTGACCAAGTATACTTTATGATGCAAATACAACTGGTAAAGGATATTTTAACATACGTTTTTGACTTATGACACAACACACAACCTGTTAAAGGTTTATTTCCTCTCATTGAAAAAATACTTTTTTTATTATTTCGGTATTTTCAATCCGAAATAATAGCACTAAGTAGCGAAAAGAAATATTAGTTTTGAAGGACGACGAAGACTTGTTTATCGAACTTTATCGAAATTTTCTCTTCCATGAATTTGTAAGTTCAGTTCTGTTTACGTTATAAGTAAAACGGAAAAGCAGATTTGAGTTCAACCTTCACGTGTAATAGAATAACAGGCCAGAGATTCTAAGCGGTATTGAATTTTAGTCATCCTCTTATCTTTCCGTATCGCATTAATGTAAAATTTAATGTGAACAGTGTTTTTCTTGAGTGACTATATTAGACAACCGTATCCACGTTCTTATGGCATGTGCTTGTCAAGTGTTACGGCTTGTTGCTTTCGGAAATTTGCTACTAATTAACACTGTACTGTAAACATTATGCAGGTGTTAAAAGAGTAGCAACCAGTTGAATGGAGATGGTTAAGTTTTCATCTTCACAGTAAAGCGATTGCAACAAAACATGAATCTGTTTCGAGTCTTCAATGTACAATACTTCCTATCTCCTCGTAATCCGCCCTGGGTTCCTCTTAAAGGTTGCTTTGCCTCCTCGAGGAGGTGAAACGGAAGCTCTCACTTAATTGTTTGAGTTTAGTAAATGTGGTCGTGTTTTTGACTTTGATTTTAACTTTGTGGCGATAAGATTTAGTTCCTTCGCGTATGGGGTAAGTAGCTTCTATCGACGTTAAGCTCTATTTTTTTTTTTTCCTACCTCTTTGCGGTCTTTCTTGGGTTTCTTATGGAAGTCTTTTGTCCTTCTGTGAGAAGCGAAATAGAAGCTCTGGTTTGATAGCTTTTAGTTATCAATTTTAATGAAACTAAAAACTAGGAGGGAGAGCTAAATATAATGTAAGGATGCAATACGATGCAATTCTTTATTTGTTAATTGTTTTTCAATATATTCTACATTACTTGTGCAGTGAACCTGGGTTAATTTGGTAACTATAAAGTTTTCCATCGGAGAATACGCTGGAAATTTCATGTGGACAATGTCTCTACTTAAAAACCGATTTATAAATTTATTTGTCTGTTTTTGATAGACCTTTAAAAAAAGTACGTTATGGATCTTTTGACTTAACTTATACAGATCTGAAATCTTTTTGACAATATCGCCAAGGGTTTTGTGAACTTTTGATAAGTCAATTTCTCCCGTGCGTCTTTGTTTTTATTAAGGAACTTTCTCCACAGCTTCTTTCTTTTTCCTCAAAATCCTTCCATTTGCTTTCTCATAGCTGGTCAGTACGTTATACTTGACTTCTATCGCTTGGAAACTTCCTGATTTCACGGTTTTTCCGATTTGAGGTCTTCGTATTTTAACGATTCAAGTTTTTTTTAGAGATCTTCCTTTTCTTTCTTGAAATCCCCATTTTTGGCTTCCTAATAACTAATCAACACGCTTTTTCAGTCAAATTTTTTTAATCAGACTTAATTTTTTGTAGATCTTTAACTAGGCATTTCGCAGAATTTTTTTTCTTCTTTGAAGTGCTCAATTATCATTACTCAAAATGGTTTAGAGCCTGCATCTGTCATTGACATAAGTAAACATTTTATTTATGGCAATTCCACGTGCAATTTAGTTCCCATTCCCAAGTTAACGAGAAATTGATTATTTTACTAAGCACCTGTCTGTTATTACCAATAAATTTCATACCGGGATATTTTTAGTTTGTAAATCGTTTTTCAATATATTCTACATTACTTCTGCAGTAAACCTGAATTAATTTGTTAGGTTTTTATATCAGAGAATATACGCTGAAAATTTTATGTGGGCAATGTCTCCTATGTGGCTTAACAGTCATTTCAGACATTGTCCTAACCATGTGCACGTAATTTCTGGGGTTCGTTGCCGGAAACAGTCGCGAGAAAATGATCTCAACCGATTAATGGAAAAAGTATTTTCGTTAGTTGCCATGTTTGTAAGCTGTGGATTATGTGCGTGGCAAGGAAGTATTTGCATCTGCAAGTATTTTGCTTCTCCAATAGCAGTAGAAACATCAGTATCAGCAATTAATAAAAATAACATAACCGTACCAGTATTTTACATGTGTCCATGCGATGTACTTTACGATATATGGGCTATTCAAAAAATAACGTGCGAAAAAATATCTGTGTGCGATGAGGAAGGTTCATTTTCGTTACAGAAGTTGAATTTAAGTGTTGAAACTGTGTGGAAGAAGAACAGTGTTTTTCAATTACAATCTTCCATTCAGGTATGTAAGTTAAAAATGCACCTGCATGAATGGGAAGAAATGTATTTTTGAATGGCAACATTTAACTTTTCATTGAATTCATATCGATATCTTAACCCTTAAAGTGTTAAACTTCTAAAAAATCATTAACTGCAAATCGCCCAATAGGCAAACGAATCACTAAATGTTTAGTTTGGACATACGAATCCAATCAATACAAGAAATATTCTTTCAAGATGTTGGGTAATACTTAAAACACAATTTAATTAGATTTTGTATTAGCATATTGGATGTGTAATTTCTTAGAAAAGGAACCAATTTCATTGCAGTTAAAAATTTTTGCTTTGACAAGCCTTTCTCACTTTAAGTTGAAAAAATAATATATTTATAGATTTTTTTTTTTTCTATCTCTTGGAACTCTCCGGTTGTATCAGCTTTTTCTATAACTGGTTTTACAATTTTTAGACATTTGATCTATTGCTCTGTTCTTAAAAATGTACTCTCAGCTGGAGCAATTAACTCTTGAAAAAGGTTGGCTGTCCGTTCGATTTTTCAACTGAGGCGCCTCGGTTGCAAAATTCACTCTTATTGGATTTTTTTCTAGAGCCATTGGCAGTCAAAGTGACCTTATTTTGAATTTCAATTTCTTTTTATATGAAGATTGCGTATGACCTTAGTTATCGCTGGTGGTGTTAAACCGTATTCTTTTTCTTTTGCAAGTGCCTTACCTCTACAGATAAGCATGTTAAACTTCCTGCCTCCATCAAGGATGACTAAGTCCTCCCAGAGTCCTCTTAGGGGTATCTAGACCTCCTTGGGGAAGCGAAATGGAAGCTCTGGTTTGATAGCTTTTTAGTTATTGTATTTTAAGTTTTTGTTCACATTTGGTTTTTTCTGGTTGACTTTGTAATTTTGAGTTGTCCTACCGCGTAAGACCTGATTTCTTTATTTCTACAAATTAGGGCGATTTGGGGAACATTTGCATGCGATTGTTATTGAAACTCATCGTTTCAGTGTGATAATGCAGCTAATACAATTTTCTGTAACAACACAAGTGAATTCAAAGTAAATCCTCGGAAGGAATTTACTGATACTATTTACGGTCGATGTTACGCATTCAACACAAGCGGTAACGTTACACAAAAGCTAAGAAAATAAATCAACTAAACTTTTTTTTTTTGTAGATATCACTTGGAATCATCCCAAGAAACCACAGGTCATTTTTACATTGGAAAATCACTTACGGAACTTTTCAAGAAGCATTATAGACTGTATTTCGGTATAAAAGTAAGTTATTTTATAGCTGTGTAGTAACTTTTATACTCGCTAGGTTTTTATCAGCAATGAACCTAGAAGTGACATACACTTTGTCGATATGACATCTGATGATTACTATTGGAATAAACACATTATAATTAATATAAGGTCAATAGTTGAAGTGAGGCTTCTACAAATTATCTTTAATTAGTATTATAAGTTTAACTTTTAGTTTCACAGAGTTAATTGCGTTCCAATTGACAAATACTCTCATTGCTTGAACCATTGTTTTAAGGAAAAGTTACGTGCCATCAAATCTTGCAGGTAGGACAGCATTTTAAATATTTAAAAAACGTTAAGAGAATTTTTTTTTTAGATTGCCAACTTTAAAAAAATTGCTCGACAAACCGGATTGCAAAACTTTTTACGATATAACTGCTTCCATTTCTCAACTTCAAAGAGTTCCGTTTGATGATACAATGTGCGAATGCAGCCGCCCGTGTTCAGTAACGATTTACACAACAAAGGAAACTGTCGTCGAAGAATCGAATCGGGAGCCGCCAGTTCTCGAACTTGGGGTTGCATTTTCTAGCAGTAATAAGCAAGTTGTTAAAGAATTTTATGTATATACACTTTCTTCATTATTTACCGATCTGGCTGGAAACATTGGGTTTTTTTCTTGGAATTTCTTTTTTTGGAGGTTTTAATTTTTTTAATGTAAAGTTTTTGGCTTTTATGCCGCTTCTAAAACGTATTGTTAAAGTTATCCCAAAATAAACAAATTTCTTTTAAATCATTCAACCTAGACTGTTTTTTAAGACTTACGGCTAACACACTAATCCTTATCCTAAAATTAGTACTAGATTAACTATTGCTCCTAGTGACCTAATACATAATCATTATGCACTTTGTATTGTGAGTAGATGTTATTAAAAACGAAAATTGTTTTGTATTTTATTGAGTTTTTTAATGGAAGTGTTACAAAATTCACATTAGAATTATTTTAAGAAACTTGACATAATAATCAAAGCGTTAGTCCAAAACTTGATGCGGAAGTGAAATGTAATAAAAGAAAATGCAATGAAACGGAAAATGAGGTTAGTAGTCGTCGTAAGAATGAGGTTTTCTTCGAAGCGCAACGAATGTGTCAATGACATATAAAAAACCAACACCCACACATAATCCCTAAACGGAAAAAAGTATATTCGATTTTTAGCTTAAAAAATGAAATGAAAGCAGACTTACTCCAAAAACTAAACCAACGCGAGTAACTTCCGAAAATGTCCAGAAGCGCAAATACAGATCAATGCTTGTAGCACCTGTTGCAATATACATAGCTGCACCCAATAAATTGATTATAGCTTCCTATAATGTATTTTTCATTCATTAATCAATAAAACAATTTGTAAACTTTTCAAACTTTTTTGAAATCAATAGTTACCTGCATTGGTGCATTTCCACCTTTCATAAAAGATCCAAGCAATAAAACGCCACTAATTAAAATAAAACCACCAGTCGTGATAATTCCAAGGTAAAGTCGAGATTCGTAAGCGTAAAGTAGGTAGTAATACCGCAACAAACCCAAACACACAAATCCGCCCAACTAAAAAAAAAAAAAAGATATATGAAAAAAAATTAGGCCTACTCTAAAAAATATTAAAAGCTGTTAGTACTTACAATTTCAAGAACTTTTAATAATATACCCGCAGCTTTTGCGGGGTCTTGTGGCTTTTTAACCTTACTTCTTGCGGGAGTTTTCGACTTGGTGGACGTAGTCGGTCTTGCACTTTCTTCGTCCGCCATTTGACGCGAATGATGTTTGAATGGAACAATAAAATAATAGATGTTTCAAACTGATAAAAATTCAGATCCTTAAAACGATTTGCTTGAATGAATCTTAGGAAAATGAAAGTTTACGAGACAATATGTCTTTGTAATGTTTTCCCTTCGCCCTCTCGCACGTTATACTTTTGTGCGTAGTTGTTAATGAGACTATTGAATTGGAAGAGATCAAGCGAATAAATCAAATTCAAAGACATTTTTTGCAATAAAATTCTTAAGGTATTTTTAATTATTGTTTTTAATTAAAAGAATATAATGAGAGGCTAATTTATTCACCCAAATAGATAAACCAAACTGTGTATAAATTGGGTAATTTAAAAAAATCACGGTAATCGAATTAGTTAAAACAACTTATTTAATAAAAGATTTTTGTAACTCGCAAAATAATTTTGCAGGTTTTGACTTGCTCTTCGCGAACCTCCCTTGTTATAATGATCTCACCGAACTTTCCATTACTTAATTAGCATATTAGAAAAACGTCACTATCCACAGACTACTACCTGGGGTTTTTCTGTGTAATTCACTTGCCAGTTTACATAGCGGCAAGTGAACAAACATGGCATTAACGAAGGTAACACGTTTAATAAAATCTGTTGTACATTCTTAATTTTATATTTGTTTTGTTGATTAGGAAGAAATAAAACGCGAAGAAACCCAGTTTGTACAACTCAAATGCCTTCTACTTCCCCGCATGGCAGCCATTATGCAATCCGTTTTCCGAAAGCGATGGCATTTATACACAGCGAAAGAATGGAAAGACACACTCGAAGACGGCAAAGAATTTTTATCGAAAGCCGGGTCTCTACTTCCACGATTAACTGCAGATGAAAAGAAATTAATAACTGCAGGAGACTTACTACAATGGAGGTTTGAAACAATTATCTTTATACTACGGGAATATGATTTCGGAAGTGCAAACCTTTCTGAATCCGATAAGAAAAAATTAATTATTTTGGAAGACGCGAGAATTGCAATAGACTACTGCGAAGTACCCAGGATAGAATTCGATAAATTCAATTATCTATGGATGACAATTTCAGCCATTTTAACCCATTTTGGTGACGACAAAACTAACTTATTCGCATTAAAATTCTTAGCTATCACACCTTACAATTCCAAAGCACTAGAAATAGAATACGAACCAAAGAAAAAAAAAATAAAGAAAATTGACGAATCTGAGCACAAAAAAGAATTTAAAAAAACGGTAGCAAAGTGTACCCAGGACCTGACAAACCCTAAATTACTCCCAGCTGAAACTTCTCTCGCCTATGATAATCGCGCTTACGCTTATCTACGTCTATGTGAACAACATTTACAGAAATCAGTTGAAATGAATTCAGCTATTGCTGCTGAGCGTACCAGCATTGCCGATATGAATTACGTTATACATGGACACGAAACTGAAACGGCAAGAAAACAAAGAGAATTG
>JAQGAS010001109.1:0-25561 GCA_034686365.1 Pachymerium ferrugineum | reverse complement strand
ATTAATAAATCTCGTCCCCCTAGTGAGTAAAAATGTCGATTTCTAATTACAGGAGTTTCTGACATTCACGAACACGGCCGAGGTGTCGCTTTAGCCGATCTGGACGGAGACGGTAAAGTGGACATTCTATGGGGAAACTGGTACGGCCCGCAACGAATGTTTGTACAACGAACACGCAATGGCGTCGTCCGATTCGAAGACGTAGCGCCAGAAGTGTACGCCCGACCGTGTCCAATGCGGACACTTTTACTCGGCGATTTCGACAACGACAGTAACTTGGAGATTGTTTTTAATACATCAGCCTGCGACGGCCCGTCGTGTAATAAATTATACCGAGTATGTACAGGGAAATTGGGGGAAAACCCTCTGGTGGCGCAATTGGACATCGGCGATGCTGAAGAAGAGTACGGAATGGGAACTGGCGGAGTTGTGGCTGATATCAACGGAGATGGTCGACTCGAATTAGTTTTGTCGCATGGCGAATGGGCGAAACAACCGTTGACTGTATACAATGCAACACAGGTTGGTTTTATATTTTTAAAAAAAAATAAAACTCAGAATTGAAAAATTTTAAATTTTTTTAAAGGGGATCAAAAACTGTTTTCTCCGCGTGATGCCGCTGACTCAATTCGGCGCTCCAGCTCGAGGATCTCGAGTAGAATTGCACACTGCCAATCTGGGTCCTCACTTACGCATAATCGATGCGGGTTCTGGTTACTTAGCCCAAATGGAACCCGTCGCTCATTTTGGTTTGGGCACTGATGTGCCGGTCAGGTTAGAAGTCACGTGGCCTGATGGTTCGTTCTATAGTCAGCCATTAGGATTACAAGATTTGGATACGGTTATTACTGTTAATCACCCATCATGGGTTGGTGCAACTGGATTTTCGTTTCGTGAACGCGTAAAATTGAAATAAATGTTAAATCAGGGTTGGTACAGATACCTATATCGACTTTAATAGATTTTTAACCTTTTTATGCAATTACTGCAAAATAAAAAGTGCATACTAAAAACGAATGTAAGTTACCCCTTATTTATACAGAAATCTGTTTTTAATTTTTCTTTGGTCGAACATTTCAGAAATTAAATTGCTTTTAGTTCCAAATGCTACCACTGTACATAGTAGCGCCACTGAGCACTGGGTGCAATAATGTATTGAAATGTGTTACGTACTTCCAGTATGATAACAAGTTTGTCCAAAAATTGGTGCTCACTAAAAATAACGACCAGTTTTCATTTTTTTTAAAAAAAAAGATCTGTACCAACCCTGGGTTTCTAACTTTAAAACTTATAAATTACTTTATATATTTGAAGGGAGCTCGCCGCCGCCGCAGTTCTATAAGTCGTACGTTGAATTGGGCATCGAATACATCACTGCATCTACTGAAAGAAGAAGATCATCAAGTGTAAAACTGAAGAAAAGGAAATAAAACCAGACCTTACTTCTTTGTGCAGCTACAAATTAATATAAAAATTTGTTTTTCTAGTTAATATACCGCAATGTGTTCTTCGTTGACGATAAACATATAAAAAAAAAATATCTCCATCTGTTTTTAGTGAAAATCTCGTGCAGCTATGTTATAAAAAGTACAAATATTATCACGTTTTATGGTCATTGACCATTTTGAAATTTTACTCTTAAAAAAAAAAAAAAATAGTTAGTTACTGTTTTCTTTTATCGATATATGAGAAATGTCTTTACGAACTGTTGTCTCTTACAAAACTTTACCCTAGTTGAAAAAAAAAAAAAAACAAGAGATTATAAAAACACTGTAAAATTAAGAAATTCATTAATAAACGCTTTTTATTAGAAGCTACGTACAAAAAAATTCCACTTATTGCACAATTTTTGTACATTTTTTTTTTTAAATTTTGCGTTGTGTCTCAGCTGCACGATTTCTTAAATTTCTAAAAATCTCATTTCATACTATCATGTAACTGAAACCCTTGCAAAATATCGACAAGCAACTTGGCCCACTTTTTTAATTTCTGATAACATTTTACACTTATTTACACCTAAAACGCCTAACAAGGCACACGTGGTCTAAGGGAGTAAAAGGGGGAGATATAATTTTCTCAACAAACGCGTAATAAACTTTTTTTTGGAGCTAATCTCACGTGATAAAATTTAAAACCGTTTTTCTAACATCACGTTAATAGGAAGGATTTTTAACATTAAACGTATTTTTTTTATATAAAAATACATTTTTTTATTTTGTTGGATGGATTTGATCAGAAAAAAAAAAAAACACAAATTTTTGTTTGGAATTTTCTTCCCTTTTCATTTCATTTTTTTTATTTTTAAATCAAAGGGAAAGAAAATGAAACAAAAACTTGGATGGAATGAGAAGGCGGCGCTTTCTTCTAGTATTTAATACTAAAAAACAAAAATTAATAACACTCCACTTCCGTTGAAATGCATGTTTATGAGTTTTCACGGTTTGCGTTTGGGATGACTCGTGGATATAACTAAAATGTAAATAAAAAATGTAAAATTTATACATAAAATTTACATTTTTTAAAAATTTTCTTACCCCTAGTAGATTCCTGGGAATGTAACCTTCTTTATTATCCAAACTAGACCACCACCATTCACGTTCGAACTCATCTCCCTTCCTTAAAACGACCATTTTATCTCTGTCTTTAAAACCCAATTCGTCCGCATTTTGTGCCTCGTAGTCGTATAAAGCGTATACTTCACCGTTGTTCAAGATGCCCAATTTTTCTTGAATACCTAATTAGAAAAAATACAATTTTACAATCAGTTATAATTCAAATTTTTTCTGCAAATAACTTACTGTACAAATACTCGGAACATCCGTCAAAACCTTCTTCGTCCTCTTCGCATTTTTCCGCTGCCGTTTCGTGATCACTTAATGTCGTTGCGAAAATGCACGCGCCGTGTTCGACTAAGAATTTGACCATCGGTAAATTATTACACGACGCTGCGCAATGAAGTGGCGTCCTTTTAAGAAAAAGTTTGTATCAAATATTATAAAAATTAACGTATAGAATGAGAATATTTATTGTTTACCATCCATCGCTGTCTTGAGCATTGACGTCGCATCCATATTGTACAAGGAATTTTATAATCTCATAATGCCCGGCGCATATCGCATTATGCAATGCCGTAATGCCCTCATCGTTTGCAGCACTCGGATTCGGAACCTGGAAAAAATAATCAATCAAAATAAAAATTTCGTTAGGTAAATAAACAACTGTTTATGCAATAAAATATAACGTAACGTGTTACAGTCCTGAACGTTACGTTAAAATTTATATATATTTAGAGTATATTTTGCATGCTTCAAAAAGGAAAGCAACATTATAGTTTATAACGTTATAAAAGTGTATCGTTACGTTATAATTTTCGTAAAAATATAATTATTAATTATAACGGCTTGATAATTAATGACGTTTTCAATATATCTTGCAATATTATAAAAATGTAATGCAGCACCATAGTTTGTAGTTAGAAAAGTATAACGTTACGTTATAGTTTAAGTAAAAATATAATTATTAATTATAACTACTTGATAATTTATGACGTTATACAGTATACCTTCCATTATTATAGATAGAAATGTAATGCAACATTAAAATTTATAACTTATAAAGTTATAATTTAAGTTAGAACATACGGTAATTACTAATTATAACTATTTGGTAATTTTTGACATCATACAGCATTCCATAAAAACGACATGAAGAAAATCTAACGTAAACAACAATTATAAAGTTTCAATTACGTTACAAATTGTAGTCCTGATTAACGTTACATTTTATAGCAGTTGCTTACGTTTTATGCTACACCGTTTTTACTTTACTGCGTTTTCTTCAAGTTACTAGAACATATCCCAATAAGTGCCAAAGGAAAATCAAACAATAATCAACCAATCACATTCAAGCTGGTGTGTGAAACGCCTGATGCGATTGGTTAAAACAACCCTTGAATTTTATAAAACCGCTTATGATTGGACGATTTCTTTTCAAACTTATTAGCATCGAATTCTAAACCCACAAAGCATTTACCTCGCGTGCAGTTTTCTTGACTAATTCCAACTCTCCTTCAAGAGACGCATCTAAGAGAAGCGCCAACGGATCAAAGCTAACACGACGAGCTATTCGTTGTTTCTCCTTCGACTTTAAATTCCCTTTGTACACTTTATTCAACGACAAACGCGAAATAGTCAACGGCTGACTGTCGTTACTTCCCTCTGGACTACTGGCCAATGACGATTCTTCATCTACAAAAAGACAAAAATTAATAAATTTTAAATCACAAAACGCTACCACTTTCTTACGTAATTCCGTCGTCTCCGAAACATTCACATGCAGCATCTCCGAACTATTTTTCTTATTATTCTTATCCATACACTCCTCATTCGCGTCGGTCGCCACTTTTCCACCTTCCACTTTCCTCTCCGCATCGACTATTTGAATAACCGTCACATTGTCAATTTGATCTTTCGTGTCGGTCGCCAACCGAATTTTATTCGCGTCCGTTTTGACGGGAGATTTTATATTATCAGGAATATCAGTTTTAACATCCGATATCGGACTCTCGATATCCCTCGTTGAATTTTCTTTTTCCGGGAATAAAAACGCGGGCGGCATTTCGATCCGACGGTTTATACTAACGGACACGTTATGTACGGAACGATTATCATCGTTGTTGTTTGTTGTTGTTGTTGTGTCTAATGGCGGCGAGGGTTTTTTGGGTGATGAAGAAGAAATTCCGTTGGACGATCCGACCACTTTGAGTTTGGGTGGATCGAGTTGTGAGTTCTTCTTGATGGTCAGTGGTTTTGCTTTGATTGGAAGTTCCGTTGGTTTTTTAGAGTCTGTATCGTCTCCGGAAGATGATTCAACCATGTGAGTGTCTTGTTGTATTGTGTTTACGTCGGTGTCCGAGCGGGAGTTGCCGCGGAGTAGTGCTCCGATAGATCCGTTGCTTACGTTTTTTGTGTACGCGTCACCAATCAAGTTTCGTACAGCTCCGTACCTTGAAAGAAATTAAGAGAACGTTAAAAGTTTATTCATCTAATTTTCTAATGTGCAAACACGGGTAGAGAACCAGCCTTAAATGTGGGCGAGATAATCCGAGATTTGAGTGAGATATGACGAGATTTGGGTGAGATGTGACGACATTTGAGCGAGACACGACGAGATTTTGGTGGGATTTGACGAGATTTTGGTGAGATTTACTATTTTTACCTAGTGTGTGAATTTTCGTGTTCACATTGAAGTAAAACGGAAGTAACGCAAAATAGATGTGTTAAATTAGGTTCACACCAATTCACATTACAAAAATGCAGAAATGATGCATTTGCAGTGTTGTCACGTTACTTTTAGAGCTAAGCTGCTCCTGATTGAGCTTACTTTCTTCCCCATACTGTACCATTATTTTACGTCTTTCTGCGTTACTTCAATATGAACGAACACAGCTTAATGGAAAGAAAACAACAGAAGACAACAATAGACTGCCCAACAGGGCAACTAATCATAAAACATTTCCCTCTTTAATCTCATTAAGGCAAATATGACGTCATAATCACGCCCTCTATTGCTGACATTAGCAATAAAAATACACACAAAAGGCTGAAATCTTTCTCTCCCTCCATTAATTACCTATACATATTTGCAGTTGTTTTGGCCGGGCTTTGACTGCCCCTCAAGATACTCAGAGCCGAATCGACGGCGTCCGGTGACGTGTCCACTTTGACACGTTCCGAATGAATCTGTCGGGGCGGCGGTGTCGGTTTAAGCGGAATACTCGGCTTGGGTGGTAAAACCGGTTTATTAACAAGTGATGACGAATCGGCCACATCTGCAGCATCTCCGGCACCTCGATGAATGCCCGAGTCGCCGAGAGTGGCGTTGTCCGTTGCGGTTTGGCAGGTCGGTAAATTGGAAATCCGAGCCACAGCCGAAATGACAGGCGACGAAGTTGGTTCACTCGACGATGATTGAGATGCGGCGTCTTCCACTTCTTTGAGAAAGCCTTGCGGCGTTGCACTCAGCGTGTGCGGAGTGATTGGAGCGACGCGTGTTGATGATGTTTGATAAATGGGTGAGGGCCTAGCAGGACTGACAATGGCGTTTGAACGAGGTACTAATTTCGGGGATGAGTGTTGGTGGGTTGTGGGTGATACTGTTGATGTCGGCTTCTGGAATAAGAGAAAAAAAAATTGAACTTTAGCCAAGTTGCAACCCCCTGGCGGCAACAAGTGGCGAGTTTTATAACATAAACTTACCGCATTCCATTAAAAACTAAATCACCTACAGTACAACTTGTTGCCATTAAAGGGCGCACAAATCGAACTTAATTTTTTTTAAATCCTAAAATTTCTTTTAAAATAATATCAATCTTATAATTTACTTTCTTACATTTTCCTCTTAAACTTTCAATAAAAAAAAAAAAAATTTCAGGATTAAAAAAAAAAAAAAATCTACAACACAAAAAATTTCATTACTTGAGGTGTTGTCGGTGCAGTCAACGGAGTTTGTGGCAACCCCCTAAACGCCACACTGGCAATAGGCGTTGGCGGTGGCACATACTTGGGCGCAACAGCCGTACTCGTCACCGTCGAACTCGTCACTCGACTCGGTATCAACGAACTATGAGTGGCATTCAATACGGCATTTCCATACGAAACCCCGTACGGCTTGGGCGCCAAATTATTCACTTTCCCACTCGTCCCAGACGTCCACTGTACAGGCGTCGTCGCGTGTCCTTTGGGCGGAGTATACGCAGGCGTACTGTGCACAACAGCCAAACCTTTATCTAACTCTTCCGCACTCCCATCATCTCCATCTCCACCGCCATTTTTCGTCTTGGCCGTAAACCGCGTGTTAGTCGGAAGGGTTTGATACTTCGGGTCCCCTTTACTCGCTTGAAATTCGGCTAATTCGTCGGTACTTTTCGTCACGCTTAATTTCGCATGCAAATCATCCTGCGTCGTCGTAGTCGTCGTCGTCGTCACAGACTGTTGACTTGTCGGTGGCGCCGCCTGTGGTGAGTCTTTAGGCGTGTGTTTAAAGGGTTCTACAGCGGCGATATTGGCGCTAAGGGGTCTGCACGTTGTCGGTCGCGTGCGACCGACGCCTCCGCTGCCTGGTGTCGGTAGTTGTTGTTGTGTTGTCTGCTTCGCCGAAGCGACTGTGTTGATTTGGTTTGACAGTTGTTGGTTGAGCAGCCGTTTGCGATGCAGACGTTGTTGCAGTTCGGCGATGCGTCGGTCGATGCGTTGCATTTCTTCTTGGCCCCGTGATAGCGCTTCACGCTGCTGCGCCAACTGGGCGCTTTGAGCTTCGTTTAATTTATTTCGATACTGGAAAAACAGGAGGAGGAAAACAAAGTGTCAGTGGATAAATAAACAAGTAAATCTTTAGAGTAAGCGGAAGTTGCAAGGGGGTTAAGAGTAGAATTGAAAAAACAATCGTTAAAGATCTCGTGTGGAGCCTACTAAAAATAAACCACACATTTGTTGACGAATCTGTCGATAGGTGGCACCACCATAACGGAAACTTTCTGGGTGGCATCGTATCGTATCACATGACTTGACAAACAAGGATTGGACCATTTTTGTAAACAAATCTAATTTTTAATTTAATTTATTTCTCCCCGAAAGGAGTGGGCTAATCCTAGCTGTACTGCAATACCAAGTCAACCCGCGGTAGGGATAGAGCAAGCCCTATGCCCCTACCTGTTTCCAAAAATCAGTTTAATATTCTGGGTACTCAATGAGCACCGTATCAGATATTAAGCTGATAAGAACAGATACTACAAATGATCTAAGCCAAAAGGCCGAGAAGCTCCTGACGAATTCCAACAACTGACACCTGATTTAACGAGATTACATTACACGCAACGAGGTTTCCTCACCTTTTTCACGTTTTTAAATTCAAATTTTAATCTAAAGTCTTGAATAAGTTTTCTAAACGTTATATAGTGAAAACATTTTTATCTGTTTAGAATAAACTGCTAAAGATTTAAAAAAAAATTAAATATGTAAATCTACGTTCCTGCTATCTGATGTCAAAAACAAGAACGTCAGTGCGCCATATTGCAACATACAACAGATTTATTTTACGCCCTTCGAATTCTCCGGTTGTAATTTACATTTGTTTTCTTGCATAACCAAGAATACATCGTTAATGCAACAAACTAATTCGATGGGACCATTCCAACTCTCTATACGTTAAATTGAGATGCTATAAAGCAGCAAAAACAAATTGGAGCACATGTAAACCTTACATTTTTGTACTATCTTTCTCCTTCAAAGTTAAAATACCCATTGCTACAATTCAATCTCATAAAAAACTGTGATACCATTATCTGAATAACAACAGATGACTCAATATTTTGTTATCTTTTGTATATTAATTCTGAGATTTTATTAAATAAATATCTCATCAAATGAACTTACCATCAATTCGCGTCGCAGTTTCTCCAACTCGGCATGCGACGGTAGATTAGCGTTCGTTCCATTGGTTAAGCGTCCTCGTCGCAATTCCTCTAATTGCCTCGTCAATTCGTCCACTTTAGCTACCGCTAGGGAAAGTTCTTTCTCTTTCTCATTAAAAAGTGCTCGAATTGACTCCAATTCAGACGCTAAAATGAAATATAAATGAAGTTACGTCATCATAGACGATTGTACTTTTTCTTTTCTTTACATAAGGTGTTATTGTTTGTCTTTTGCTGGTCCACTTGTCCTCTGAGTGCCCTCAATTTCCGCAATTTCAGTTCCTGAGCTTCCACCTTCTCCCTCAACCGACGAAGACGCTCGTTCTCACTCGCCACCTGATGATGACGTAATTCCTGCTGTTTGAGGAATTTGAGACGCTGCTCCTTCGCTACTAACATCTGTCAAACATAAAAACAACAAATTTAGGTAAACAGAATTGAAATAAATTCAGTTACGTCACACTTACGATTATATTTTTAAAACATGCAAAAATCATACGATGATTATCACTACCAATGATGTAATTTATAAATAAAATGTAATCGAAATCGATAATTTATGTTTTTAAAACCCCCTTATTTGGTACGAAGGTGTTAAAAGAAACCGTACACCAAACACCTTCATACCAAACATCTCCACCATCGCCATTTTAGTTTAATTGTTACGTCAGGATGACGTCGCTGTGTTTTAAAAAATGCGATTCGGTGAATACGGAATTTTATAAAAGGGGGATTAAGTTTTTTTTTCTGAATTCCCAGTAGCAAGGATATAAATCCACAAAAAATAAGGTTAAAGAAAGGAAACGTCACGTAAATACATCATTATAATTCGCAACTTTTTTCCACAGAATAAATCCAAAAATAATGAGATTCGAATCTTCCTAGGGAAAATAGAAAAGGTGATGAATGAACCTCGGAGTTCACTCAATACGTTGTACGTTATAATTTAAAAAAACGTTACAACTTGAAATACAGATCAATAACCGTTATGTAACGGCTCACGTTATTTAATTCATTTCTGTAACTATAACGTTAAGATATGACGTTAATGATATGGCTATACACATGATTTCATTCTCTAATAATGTCCTAAGCAGGTATGAGACAAATAATGACGTCACTATAATTTGATTTGGATCTGTTCTGAAATTAAGACACTGAGAATTTCTTTGTGTTGGGTACGATGTCACAACATTGACTTGTTGTAGGGGATGAAATTGATTTTAATTAATTTTCTTTTAAGTGACACTAAACTCAAGAGCTTAATCAAATTATTCGAGCGAATCCAATTTATGCCCACAATTCTATCAACACTCGCGGCCATCTTCTCATTCCCATTTTATTAGGAGTTCCAGATGGCGCTGCACTCACAATAAGCGCGGGATGAAGGGAACACGCGTTTCTATTCACTCTTGGGAATGAGTGGGTGGGTTTTTCATAAAGGACTATTCAGTTGGAAATACTCCCCCATCATGCTACCCTATTAAGAGAACTAAACACTACATCTGTTATGGGAGCAGAGAAAAAGAGGGGGATAATAATTGAGGGGGGAATGTTGGGTAATTATTATAACATTGGTTGTAGTATAATGTTCTTTTAAATGGGTTATAAAAATTGTAGTCAATCTTAGGGTTGGGAGTTTATAGTAGGGGTATTTTTTCAAGGGGAAGAGTATTTTATGTGGTTTAGTTATATGTGTGGGAAATTTGGTTGGTGTTGATGAGAGTAAAAAGTGGGGAATGAAATCTCAGGAATAAAAAAATGTGATGATGGGGGTTGTTATCATATTATGTCTTTTTTAAATGTGGAATGTGGTTTTTTTTATTGAAGTGAGAGAGTGGGGGTAATTAGATTGGCAGGGGTTAGTAAGTTTATCTCACTTTTTAATAGATGTTGAAAGGTTTAAGGCTGATGATGTTAGAAAAAGGGGTTGAGTAATAAGGTTAAAGCTCAAAAAAATTTTGTATTTTATACCCCTACATTAGGAGGGGAAGAGAACCCTAGAAATGTGTACATGCCAGAATATTTGATCAATTTTTATAAATTATACAAAATTTTTATGCAAGTTTGTTTTACTCAATTTGTAAAAAATGGGGTAAAACAAACAATTTCAGATAAATTAAAGGGGTAAACACTTAAAAGAGGGTAAAACAAAATGTTCATTTATATTAATCACAACACTTTCTGCACACCACTTCAGTGTTGTGAGAATTTTCCATTTATTTCGAGTAGAATTTTATAACCCCCACTTTTATAAAGGCGGAATAAATAAAGGGGTTGAAAACGTGTTTTTACGTATCATTTTATAAAATATCAAATGTTGTTATGACTTTATAATACTAATGAGTTTCCTTAAACTAATTCCAAGTTTTACCCTAATTACCCCCACATTCTTAATAAACTTCTGACCCTAAATCCCTGTAAAAACATCTAACATTAAATACCTCCCACCTTTTGAAACATCATCAACAGTTTTGAATAACCCCCACATTTTATTGTCAATACCCCTACATTATAAATCTCCCTCCCATCACAAAATAATTCAAATTTTCTACTATAGTTCCATTCACCCACCTTACAAACTTCAATTTTCCGAATTAACCCCACATTTTAAATACCCCTACTTTTCTACCATCACTAAAATACAAACACCTGCCTTCATTTACAGTAAAACAAAAAAAAAAAAAAAAAAATAAATTCAGCCATCTACATGTCAACCCCTCCGTATATGAAATACCCCTACTTTTTCAAAAACTCAATCCAACTGTAAAACCATTCAAACAACGTGTCGAGTCTTTATCCCCCTCCTTACAAAATCCATTAAACGTCTCTTACCTGTTGCTGATTCTCTATTTGTTGTTGTTGTCTTGACGCCATGTCTTGTAACTCGTTGAGGGTCAACTCCACCCCGTCTGGAAGCTGTTGAAAAGAGCAAGAAAAAGAGTTTTAGTTAACGTCTTCAACTTTTCCCGCAAAAATTTTCTACTGTTTCACGGAGCTGCGAGGGCTAGGAATGCGTACCACGCCCAGCATCTCTCTTTTCTCAAGGTTACATCAGTTGGGGCAGATGGCGTTGCGCACTAATTGGGCCAGGCGCGAGGTTTGTGGACAATTGCATTTCAAGGGCGAAAATAAGATGAGCGCTCGTGTTTGCTTGCGTCAAAATTGAGGTTAACATGTCGGTTAATGTTTTTTTTTATTTTTCTTACGTAAGAGGAAAATTGAGGATGTTGAAGGTTAAGGTTAGGAGGGAAGGAGATTTACGTTAAGTAGATGCAATTGGTTTAAATGTTGTTTTGGCTAAAGGATGTGGGAGATGGGTTTTTAGCGGAATAAATTAAGGTTTAACGCTAAATCCGAAACACTAATGGATTGTAACGTTGTGTTTTTAACGTAATGATTTTTTTTAAGTTTTAAGGGTGAAACAAATTGTGTTCTAATAACATTTTAAGGTTGCAGTGGATGTTCCCTACAGTTAAATTGAACTTAACGTTATGTTATGACGTAAAACTGATTTAAATTTCTCACTTTAAGATTCAATTTAACGTGAAAAAAAACCAAAATTGGATTTTTACGGCTAAATTTAACATTAAACTGAACCAAAATTAAATTTTAACGTTAAATTTAACATAAAACTGAACAAGAATTAAATTATAACGTAAAATTTAACGTAAAATTGAACCAAAATTAAATTTTGAATTTAAATTTAACGAACAGTCAAGTGTAAGCCAAAATTTACGTTTTCCGTTAAAGTCCAATTAAGGCAAAACACTTCATTAACCAATTCCTTATGTAAAACTACTTTTTTAACGTTAAAAATTATTTAAAAAAAAAAAAACATTAGACATCTCACTACGTTATTTCACTTTTTAAACCTTCAAACTAAAACAACGCACTACCCAAACATCAATCTCCTCCTTAAAATCATCCCCGAATTCCCAACTCATTCATAAATCACGTTACAACCACCACAAAACCCATTACACTCAACCACCACTTAACGGCCAAAAAACAAACCCCAATAAGAAATTTCCTCAAACCAAAAATTACCCCTCAAACATAACCCCCATCAACCACCCCCTCTCACCCTCAAGGGATAACAGGTGGCGCTATCACAATCACACAATACCCACTCAAAAACCCAACCCAACTCACAACTCCCATTTCCATAATCCACCCACGATGACGACACATGACCTTATCCAATGACATCACCCGCAATCACACCAGACACAAATCAAAAATCCCATGTAAATATACATTAAAAATGACGTCACACGTCACTGACCTGACCTTCACCTCATTTTCCCACCAGGTGACGGTCGCTCAAAGGGCACAGTCACCTGACGGCAAAAATTAAAAATTTTTTTTTCTTAAACCTTTTTTATATCTTCTGCCAGTAGAGGGAGATAAGATTTATGACCGTTAGAGGGAGTTTCAGTCCCATTTTTCCTCCAGTATGACTCTAATCCTTCAATATTAATTCTCTTCCTGATTTTTAGATGCCCTCTTTGACCTCTTTCGTGAGTTTTATACATTATTTTTCATTGTTACGTCATTAAAATGGCGTCAATTTGTTTAGTGATGGAGGAATTGGAGTGGAACCAGTAGAGAGAAAGTTTTATTCAATCTAACAGAATAGAAGAAAGAAAAGATTCTTTACATGTTTAAAAATTCAATCCGATTTTGGAACAATTCCAACGGCGCTCTACTTTCCACGTACACAAAGATGGCGTAGAGAAACAAAAGTGTTTTGGAAATGTATATAAAATGATAAAGTCTGATATGTCTTAGTCTGCAAATTTTTAAGGTTTGGTTTGTAGAAATGGTTAAACTTTAAAGGATAAAGGATGTTTTTGCTTGTTGCTTCTTCCTTTAAGCATCCCCAGGATATTTTTAAAGATGATAAAAAAAAAAATGGAAGAAAATTTAAAAAGTAAATAAACGAAGAGTTGTGAAAAAATTGACGGCCATTTTTAGTTTAAGTTTTTGCTTGTGTTTGTAATTAAATTTCGTTTTGCTTGTCCATAAATATTCCGTATCTCATTTTCAGTTTTTTAGATTTTAGTTTATGACTTCGTGTCTGGTTTTCGTGTTGTTGCGAGTGAGTACTTTGTCTTGTTTCGTCGCCTTAATCAGTGTATTAAGGGTTATGAAGATATTCGATATTTTAATCGATTCTTTTAACTTTTCTATTTCAAATAAATTTCCCAACGTAAAATAACGTCAAAAAAAAAAAAATTTTTTTTGTATTCGATAACGGTATCGATTGACCGATATTTCGAGTACGATACGATTTTTTTTCCTTCAATCAAAAATTTAGAGGGGGTTTATAATTAGTCGATTTTTTATTCGATACACGAATAACCTTCAAATCTTCGATTTTTAGTCGATAATCATCGATTGACCGATATTCAATTTTTATTTTCGATGAAAAGCCAATATTTCTTTTTTGTTTTTCTAATCACAAATAGTCGATTTAAAATCGATACTGTCTCACACCCGATACCGAAAACATTTTTAAAAACCAACTCGGAGAATCGGCGTCACATCATCACCCAAAACATCAACATAAGGGCATCAGAACGTGGGAACTGGGCTGGGGGCCAAACAACTTTTCGACACTCACCTGACCCCTCACAACATTAAATTCCACAAAGGTCAAACACCCACCCCAACTCAAAAAAAAAAAAAAAAAAACTGATTTTAAAAAACCAAACTCAATTCCCTACATCTTTAACCGTCAACAGGTAAAAAAAAAAATACAACAACGCAATCCCAGCATCCTTAGCTAAACATTCCAATAGACGCCCTCAATGTAATGTCAAACTCACCTGAACCATTTTGTCCTTAGTCCGCGACACTTTGCACGTTTTATAAGCGGCTCCAAACGGCGCTTTTCTACGTGGACTTTTCACTCCGCCATGTTTGAAGGTAAAAGCCTAAGGGTTTGAAGCGTCTTAAAGACTCGCTCGACCGCCCATTGGCCCGACCGACAAAACTTGAGTCGAGGTGAGTTCATTTAGTCCCAGAAGGGGAGATAAGTGTAAGCAGACGTAACTCCCAAGTGTTTGATTATCATTGAGCGGCCATACCTGTTCCGAGAGCCGTGGGCTGTGAAAAATAGTACGGCATACCACACCAGTTTTGTAGGGGAAAGAAAATTAACGAGTTTTTTTTTTTTATGAATGAAGTTGGCGCCATGTTTTAATTTGTTTTGGATTTTCTTTTCTTTTTTTCTTCTTTTTTTTTGGCAGAGGAATGTCTAAGTTATCGATTTTGAATTTGTAGAATCGACTACACTATTTCGATATTAAATCAAAACAAATTTGGTATAACGTTATAAATGTTAATAACCGGGAATTATGACACTTTACAATGTATGTTGAAATGTTGTTGTGTTATGAAAAGTTTAAATGTTACGGTACGATTTACAAAAATACCGTGTTCCATTATAAGTTTTAACGTTATGTCTGTAACGGAGATATGCATTTTCAGTATTACGTTATTTAAGTTTAAATTAGAGTGGGTTACATACAACGTTACATATGTAACAAAATTTTAACGTAACGTTCTATGCAACAAATTTTAACGTTAACGTTAAAAAATAACGTAAACGTTAAAATAAAACGAAAATGTTCACGCTATTTCAACGTTGTTTACACCCACACGTTATATATTATTTTTCCGTTTCGTAATAACGTTATGATAACGTAATACAGGTAATTCAACTCTTACAACAACGATACCGTTACCGTAATAATGTTCCATAACCGTTGTTACATTACAACTAACGTAATGATATGATATTGAAGTATAACGCTATAATTTATAATTATAACGATTAAATGAAGACAGTAGCTGCATTCAAATATAAAACTAAACTGTGACTTCAGAGGCGTCTACAAGATGTGACACATCATTAGTCGTGATCGTCTGCAAAAATCAATTACCAAATGTGACGTCACTAGTTTAAAACTCACCTAAGCTACAGTTTAGTTTAATATTTGAATGCAACTACTGACCTATAGCTGTTATCAAACACAAAAATAAATAAAAATCGATAACAAAAACTCGATGCCCCACAAACCAACAAAATTCCTAACCCTTCACTCACCATTCCATACCAAGAAATGCAAAGTCCGTATTTATTTCATCCCAAGAAAAAAAAGAACCACAAAGGACACCAAAGTCTGCAATTACCAAGGGGCCAAAAGAGTTCATTTAACGACGTAATTAACATACAAAAGCGCACCTGCTATCAAAAACTAGGCCACTGTAAGATAAAAAAAAAATATAATGACCACAATAAACAAAAAAAAAAATTACATAAACATTCCAACACCTTAAAAAAAAATTGAATCATTTCACTTTCACCTGAATAAACACGAAAACCGGAAGTTCTTCTCCCTCCAACCTCATTTCCCCTCTAGGGGGCTCTTTCAGGTGAAAACGTTAACTCGACATTCCATTAAAATCAAATTAAGAAAAAAAATTGAAATTAATGACACGAAAAAATGTGATTTTTTTTTTTTCTTTCTTAAAAACGAAAAAACGGCGCCTTGAGGTAGGGAAAAAAACGCTCACCTTGTGGCGCCAATTTCGCCAGGAAAGGAAACTCGATAATTGAGCGAGCAAACAATAGATAGAAATCGTTCGCCACAGTCCAGGTCACTTCCGCCGGACTTTCGAGACACCCTTCATTTACATGGGGTAATATATCAGGTCCCCTATTGGACCGGAATTTTTCTCACGATTTCACTTGACAAAATGGCAAAGACCTGTTTGTGAAGACGATTTAAATAAGGTCAGAGAAAAATCGATTATTGAGAATCGATTACAGTTACTCAATCCTTTTTTTCAAATTAGTCAATTTTCAAAAAATTTTTTCCCGGGTGTCCAAAAAAAAAAAAAAAAAAAAAAATCGACCATGTTATCGATATCTAAATATCGACTGAAAATCGATACAAAATATCGAATTGAAAACGATAAGAGATAAGTTTTATAAGATAAAAATGTTCAAATCGTTAAAAAAAAAAACTCGATAAAGTATCGGTAACCTTATGACTCGATATTCCCAACTCGATATAAATTAAAAACTCATCCTATAACTACCCAACAAACAACTAAAGACACATGACCCGCAACTCGATATCTAAACTGCACATACCATTTGACTCACCGCATTTCTCCCATCTTTCAAAAACCCCATGACTCAACTCCCCTTTCCCGAAAAACACCAAATGTACCTACCGCACAACTCTGCATCACTCCGCCGGTCATTTCACCGGTCACGGCACACGTCACTGACATTATCAAAAGTTAGGAATCCCTCTCGGGCCGCGACCGAGAGAAAGTGTAGTGAGAGGGTGTAGAGGAGAGATTTCACTCACAACGACTTTTCCTCCCGACATGCCTCGCGGTGGACCCCTCCACTCCTCTTCTACTCTCCCCCAGGGGGCGAAACAGCTTGAAGGGAATCGTCCACCTGACACGGCGTGAGATCCAATTGCGCCAACTGACCCCGGGACACACACCTCGTTACTCTCCATCCGGGACTTGGCGCAGCGCACGTGGTGAGAGAAATTGGAGACGTTTGTCGGGTTCGCCTTTTTTACAGGAAGTGAATGTTATTAAAGTGAGGAGGAAGAGGAGTGTGGGTGTTGTTTTTTTTTTCTTATTTTTGAGGAATGAGAAATAGTTTGACATTTGACACCTGTCAATCATGATGGATTTCCTCTATTTGTTTGTTGTTTGTCTGGGGGATTTGAGAGATGAATAAAAAATGAGGTGGGTTTTGCATAACAATTTTTTTTATGTGGGGGGAAAGGGTTAGGGGAGGATTTGTTTGTGTGAGGTCAGGAGGGAAACTGGGTTTGTGACACTTGGATCTTGTTTGTATGTTTAGCAGCGACGACTGGTGGTGAAGTTTAATTATGATTGAACTCCTGGTGAGTGTTTTGGGAATTAAAGTTTAATGGGTGTTGTTAATTCTGTATGTGTTTGGGGTTTCAAGGATTGATTTGGAAGGTTGAAGTTTAAAGATGTTAAATATTTTATGTTCTTTCTTTTTACGGTAAAAAGTTTCTTGTTACGTTATTTTAGATTGCATGTCTCCCATAAACCCTTGCAAGCCCGTTATTTCAAAAAACAGACAAATCCAATGCAAATCCTTCCCACAAAATTAACGAAAAACAGATCCCAAAAGAAAAAAAAAAACCAAAAGATAAAACCCAGACCTACATTAGTCTCAATCTCAACTTCATTAAACACACCCGACGAAAGAGACCGCGCCCTCTGGTGATCAACCGACAATTAAAATCCCCACGAAACAAGATACAATTCCCAAAACAATCGAAAGAGGCCGCTAACAATAAACGTCACCAACATGGCCGGTGTTGAACTTAGCACGAACGTGCACTCGTGGGTGTTATTTCCACTTTGTTTTTTAAATCGGTGTGACATTCAACCTGACCTCTTGTGGCGGTTCGTGTTTACGTGTTTGGGCGCCGTAGTGGCTGTGAAAATGTTTATGTAAGGTCAATTTTTTTCAATGTTATTAAAGAAAAATGTGAGGCATGGGTGGGCTGAAAGAAGTTTCGTAACTGGAAGTTAACTTTTCAAATCACTTTTGGGCAAATATTTACGTTCGGTTTTGATTTCAAAATAAAAGAGAAAAAATTCTGTTTGTCAACAAAAGTTTCCTACTCATAATCGGTCATATTTGGACAACTTCCGGTCGTTTATCTCTAACCTTGTTAAAGTTAATGCAATTTGTTGTTGGAGGGAAGAGAAATTCTTGTAGCACATCCATCAAGTGTTTTGATGATTTATCATTTTTGATACCTCGTAATCACCTGTAATATACCTTAATAGCGGAAGTGATGCTTTTGAGAGGGATTCGTATAATTATGTAAAGACAACAACATGAGTGATGAACAACAAACATTTTTTTTTTTTTAGACGAAAGAACAAACAACGCCGCCAAGCGTCGGTTAGAAGAAATAATCGTAATAAAGTGGATGGTTTTGTGCCGTGATCAAATGAGATCAGTTTCCATTAGTTTATTGCATTTGGGTGACAATACGACAGATCAAATTCGTGTGATTTGTGGGTGCCTACATTAGATATCTTTCTGAAATTGGATCAGTGGAAAAAAGAATGAAAAAGATCGTTAGGGAGAATTGAATAGTAGTTGGATGCAAAACAATCCAAACACAGCACAAAATGATGTGCTGCGGTTGGTTAGAGGCGAATTCGCGTCACATCCGAATTATTCAAAGATGGGGTGTGACTGTGACGTCATAGTATACTTAAGGTGTGACGCATCATGGGACAGTATTAACCAGATGTATTTTAATAATAAACTGCATTTGGAAGGAACCTTAAACCATTGCTTTGTAAGATCTCGCGGGTTGGCGTGATTTTTCGAGACTTCAAACATGGTCACTGTTCTGTTCCCGATATAATGTTATACCGGTCACACCCACTATGTCTACAATTTTTCTTACTTCATATTAATTAATTTCTCCCAAAAGGGAGAAGGCCAATTCTGGTTGTAGTGCAATACCAGATCAACCTGCGGTAGGGATAGAGCAAGCCCTATGCCCCCACCTGTTTCCAAAAATCAGTTTAATATTCTGGGTACTCAATGAGTACCGTATCAGATATTAAGCTGATAAGAACAGATACTACAAATGATCTTAGCCAAAAGGCCGAGAAGCTACTGATAAATCTAACAACTTACAACCTGGTTTAACGAGATCACATTACACGCAACGAGATTTTCACAACTTTTTTACGTTTATAAATTCAAATTTTAATCTAACGACTTGAATAAGTTTTCTAAACGTTAGGTAGACAAATTACTTTTTTATCTGTTTAGTGTTGACGGATTAAAAAAAAAATTACATATGTAAAACTGCGCGACTGCTACCTGGTGTTAAAATCAATAATGTCACTGCAGCCCATCCACCTTGCAATTTTTGTAAAAAGAGAGTTATTTACTTTCTAAATATTGGGTACAGAAAATACTTTATCTATTTAATGTTAAAAATTAAAGATTAAACACCTAAAAATAAAATAAAAATTATACACCACCAGGTGGCAACAACTTTTTGTTTGTTTTACTCTTGCACTGCGTCCAAACATAAACCTAATCTCATTATCACTTTAAAGGTGTACAAATATTGTATTTTAATTTCTGGCACCTTTACCAAGAACACAAATTTAAACTAATGCTTCAGTCCCCAATTTTATCAACCAATTTGGCTACCCCCAAGAACTAATTGAATTCCACTCCAAATACTCAATCTTCATTTCACACCCAACAAACACATGTAATAATTCACTCCATTTAACCAGTCACCCTAACACTCCCAATACCGTATTCTTTCCTCTTCTAAACTCTTTGATAAATATTTGAACCTGCCAAACGACCTCTTTTACACTTTCCTTATGCTCCCCCAACAAAAGAAATGAAATTTCACCATACAATTGACTCTCTAACATTTATTTCACTTTCACGGACCAGAACTCAATAGATGGAGTGGAAGGAAAACAATGTCAAAAGTGTAATAAACGATAAAGATAGATTCAAACTTATAACGCCATCTATTGATAAATTTATGTACTTCGTATTGGAACATGACAAGCTCCTTTAAAATCTTCAATACTTTATGTGGGCAAAGTCATTTTTGACCATTTTCAATGACAACTTAAAAGTTCGTATACTCTCAATATATTATTTACCATTTTGATACCCTAGCGGCCATAAATCTTAGCTATGCGCTTATGTTTAACCTCAAAACGAACGTCAGTAACTCGTCAACGTTTTCTCGGAAAAGAATGCGAGTAAAATATCAAATTTTGTACTCACATTTATATTTATTATAAGCACAGCTCCATTTCATTAGTCCGCTTGCAAAAAACACACGAGCGGCCATTTGCATTACCCATAAGAACTCGCTCTCTTGGCTCATCTTTCTCGTTCACACCAGAGTTCGCGTAGTTGCTGGCGTAAACTTTTTTATTGTGTCAGTCAAAAACTGTTTTTATGATAATATTGACACAGTTTATATTTATGATGAAATTTCATCTTTAAAAAAATTTCCCCACAACTCAAATAATAAAAATAAAATTCCGAAAATTCACAATCTTCCATTACGTAACATAAACATATAAACAAACCCACACATAACTCATTAACATACCATGAAAACAAACAAATCCCTATCCTCACACAACTTCCAAACCTTTCTCATAAAAAAAATCAAAAAAGTAAACAGAAAAACAAAAAAAAAAAACGAAAAAAAAATGGGACGTCCAGGTGCAATGCAAGGAATGCAATCGTAATACAGCAACGACCTTCAAATCCATTGCACACAATAAACACGACACGACATCTAGCGACAATTAACTCAAACATCCACATAACAAAACCCAAACACATAACAACACAAAACAAACAAAACCCCTAACACTAAATAAATTCTAAAAAAAACACAACTCACCTTCTTGTACCCAGCCCATTTGACATTCCTACACAAAACAGCAGCTCGGGTGTCATCCAAAGTGACCAAAGAGTTAACAAACCCATCTTCCTCCTTTTTTCCACCATCCATAACTGTAATAGGCGACGACCCACTTCTATTCCCGTCCGCAGTTGCAGACACGACAACAACGTCTGCTTCCGCCATCGTAAAAAACTCAGTGTTGCATCGGTCGCTCACCAGATGTCCCCCTCCGTAATACAATTGAATGCTTATTTTACGTAGTTGTGACCACACTGTGTTTATACGACCCACACTTTCTCCTTGAAACACATCACGTCCCAAACAAGGAGTATAACTTGGTCGATGACGATACGCTCAACGCCCACTGGTGACGAGGAATCGAATTTTTTTCTCGGAGTGGTGCAATATGAGTTGGATGCGTGTCAGGTCTCGATGTATTTTGAGAAGCTACCGGAAGTGGCTTGTTGGATTCGCTATCGATTGAGGTCACGGCTTCAAAGAGTTGAAGTTGGTTGCCAATTGTTTTTTTTTTTTTTTTCATTTTTAAAGTGTTAAGTAATGAGGTTTTTTTTTTTTTTTTTTTGTCTAAAAGACAAGGATTTTTGTTTTATTTTTTGTTATTAGAATGTTGGCCCTGTTCCCAGCTGACACCTGACACGTGAGGCTATGGCGCTATGCTTGAGCGGTTTCATTTTTATTGTTTGTCAATTTTATTGACGGTGCGAGTGCGAGACTGGATGTTGATGGTATCGTTGGGGTTTCTATATTTGGGTGGTTTCATGAAAATGAATTTTTGTGTTCAGTTTTAATTTTGTGGAAATAAAACTTATTTCGTTCGTTGTGGTTTTGTCAACGTACGGTGGCCTAGAGGACCCAACTTTTTTTTTTTTTTTTCATTTTGGGACTGGTGACCGGAAAGTTCAAATATTTGGGCACCAGATGGCTTTTTGCAGTACGCTTTGTATAAAAGGTTCATGGCACAAAAGCAAAATTTTTACAATTTTCACACCAGGTGGTATCATCTTTAACTGTCTGTGTTTTTAACCATCGTCATAATGCTATTTAATTGACTTAAAGAACCACATGATGCTATGACGTCATAATATATCCCATCCAAGCAAATTCGTATTTACAAAGATAGTTATTACAACGTCATAGCCATGTAAGGTGTATAGTATACCATTGTTTTCTAACGTTGTGAAGTACCGTTAGGGGGTTTGTGGTGACTAAACTACAAAATACTCTTTATAATTTGTAACCTTATACTTTTTTACGTATTCCGTTTTATAACGTTACGTTATAAGCTAACGTTCCGTTACAATCTAAAACGTTGTTTTAAAGTACTTGTTTTAAACTTTATGTACGTTACAACGTACATTAGTTTCAATTTTTAACGTTGTTCTTGTTTGGCAACGAAATACGTTATATTCTAACGACATTTTGTTATTACGTTACAATTTACAAAATTTTAACGTTGTTCTCGTTTTGTAACGTTTCACGTTATAACGTACTCCGTTATAGTCTAACGATATTTTATTATTACGTTACAATTTTTAAAATTTATTGTTCACCAACGACTACCGTACTATCGATATTTTACTCGATTCTACAAACCTTTAAAAAATCGATACGGTTCAAGTGGGTCAGTTTTAACCCGCACCATTAACCTTTGAAATACACACGAGCGGCACAACTAAAGTATCAACAAATTTGATGAATAAAACAGACGTGGAAAAACATTGAAAGGAGGAGTTTTAAACCATGTTAAAAATCCTAAAAAGGCAGGAATCGGGCGGAGAAAAGTTCTCGCTATGAATAAAACATGAAACGTCTCTTTTACTATTTCCCTTTGAGCAATAAAGCAAATCCAAATATCAGCTAAAATGTAAAAAAAGAAAATGTCAAGATTTTTTTTTGTTGTAAAATTAAAAACGATAAAAAAATTTTGTTTTCGGGAATTGAAATTCGATAATCCGATATTATTTGTTTTTATTCGTCTGCCTCTATAAAAGTTGACAGCTGAAATTAATAAATCTTGTTCATGGACACGGAAGGGACAACATCTTTTTATTAGCTCTTAGCTCTCGGATGGGAAGATTTTGATGATGCCTATTCTTTACGTAGCGTGGAATGTGAGTTGCTGTTAATTTAAAAAACCTTGTTGAGTGCGACCTCTTACGGCTTCATGTGAGACTAAATGTGTTTTCATGCACATTTAACAAATTCTGGCCAGATTTAAGTAATTTATAAGTCGTTCATAAAAGTAGATTGTAATCAAATTAAAAAATCTTGAAAAATATGATTTCTCAAAAGATTTCTGTAAATCTAATAAAAAAATTCTTTGTAAATCTTTCAATAAATCTTTGTGAATCTGAAAAAATCTTCAAAAAATCTTTGTGAATCTCAAAAAAATTCAAAAAACCTTTGTGAATCTCCTGTAAATCTAATAAAAAAATCCTTTGTAAATCTTTCAATAAATCTTTGTGAATCTGAAAAAATCTTCAAAAAATCTTTGTAAATCTCAAAAAATCTTCAAAAAACCTTTGTGAATCTCAGAATATCTTCAAAAAACCTTTGTGAATCTCAGAATATCTTCAAAAAACCTTTGTGAATCTCAGAATATCTTCAAAATGCTAGAATCTTTTGTAAATCTTATAACATTTCTGAAAATGTTCATGAATCCTGAAAGATTCTCGACATTTTCAACCCATTAAATCTCGAAAATTTTCCTGAATCCGAAACAAAAAAAAAAATAAACCCTTCAAATTGCAATAACCCCCAAAAACTTATTCTCCCAATACTTCAACCCTACTAAAAATCCCATAAATCACCAAAATCTACATTTCAAAACCCTTATCTAAACTTTCATTCCACGCGCCACAAGAAATGACGTTTCATTCGTAATCACCATTATTAAACAGCAGAACATTACGATGCGACACCAACGTCATAAATCGTGCATCACTAAACGCATAAAAACCAATTCCACTTCCTACTTAACAGATAACACATTTTAAAAACTCCCAAAACGACTCCCCACTTCCCTACAAAATAGCCCTAACACCCGTAGATTAACATACTAAGAATTTACAACGACGCAACATCGCAATTACCAAAAATATTCACTATCCAACCACTATCTCACTTCCGGTGTCCTCTTAATGGAACAACTTATTACTTCAAAAAAGTTCAACCAGATCAGATTTCTAAACCCATTATACTTTCCCAAAACAGCCACCAGAGCTCCCCTAATTAATGCAATAAAAAGATGACACGAAAGACCAATGCGGAACTTTGATTTCATCAGCACTACCACCAGGGCGGCGCTTTGACACAACCTCGTCGTTGATCGCGTGCTCATTAAACACGTTCCGTGGTGGCTCACAGGGGTGTGACGAGTACCTGAGCCTCGTTTGCTCGTCGATAATCATCGTTAAAATGCAATTTGTAAACTCTGCGGACCCTGACAATTAAAGTGAAAGCGGGTGGTAGCGGGATTGCATATGGAGGCTCCGCTTGACGAGACCTCTGGTGCTCAAATTGTCCAATTATGCTACAAAGCAGACATCAAAAGACAATGAAGGCCTTGTTATAATCGCGCGTAGAAAAGATAAGCCTCTAAAACTAATTGCTTGCTAAAGGTTAAAAGACATTTTATCGAGTCATACGACTGCACTTTCTTCTCGCGGAATGAGATTCTATGCCAAGAGAATGTGTAAACCACCAAGGTAGTAGTTAAAGTTTCCTTGTAGCCTCCTTAACAATTTTCCTACAATAAGTGAGTTTAGGGTACAAACACCTCAAGGCTTTTAGTCTTTAACATGAAATCTTAGAGGCAACTATGAAGAAAGATGATCCGGCCGATACAAGAATGCTCACTTTTATACTAGAGCGCAGGCTCAAAGAGTTTGCCATTATTGAGCCAATGAAATTACCAAGACTTCTTTTTGGAATCGCCAATCAAACGCAGATAACTAAAACCACTGATTGACAATGCAGATGATCATAAACATAGCAAACAGTGATTTTAGTTGTATGCAGTATGATCAGTAATTCCAAAAAGAAGTCCCAGTCATTTCATTGGCTAATAGCTAAACACGTTCTAGTGCAGAAGTGAGCAATCTTGTATCGGCGGGATCATCGAAATTCTTTGGACGTAAGTCACACACTCGGTGCTTTGGAATCAATCCTGCCTTGCCCGCTTGCGAATAGGCCATTCTCGTTTGACGCATCAGCATGTTATTGGCTGAGCCTCCACCTTTGTGTGTTATGTGGGTTTCATCTCACTGTTTGTCATGTTTTGTGCGTGTCCAAGGTTTGGTCGTCAGTGTCTGCTGTTGTAGAGAGTTGTTTTTGCTGATTTCCTAGATATAACTTTGGGGAGATTTTGTGATTTGGAGTTAGCTATGGTTGTTGTCTGCTTGGTTTAACGAGATCACATTACACGCAACGGGGTTTCCTAACTTTTTTACGTTTATAAATTCAAATTTTAATCTAACGACTTGAATAAGTTTTCTAAACGTTAGGTAGACAAAATACTTTTTTATCTGTTTAGTGTTGACGGATTAAAAAAAAA